>JAVTVY010008452.1:0-47752 GCA_036873755.1 Hanleya hanleyi
ACTGCATGACAGACAAATTATGTGCCTTGACCTACCAGCGGCGTCGGCGTATCGACGAAGGTGAACGTTATCACCCTTCGAGATGCGTTTCGCTATTTACTTATAGCATTAGCATCCAGATGAAAGTGACAGTACGTATTTGCTCGATGGAGAATCTGTCGAGTTTTGATATGGTCAGTCATGGCTTGTACATCTAATTTCAAATGTCAGTTTTCAAAGCTGATCCAAAAATCGTGTTTGCCCTTGTTACGATGTGGTCAATCAGGGCCTGTTCAACTTATTTCAGTTGTCAGTTCTCAAAGCTGACTCAACAATTCTAGAACACTTGATGTTTTTTCGATATGTCTTGGTATTTAAGGATAAACAGTTTTCATATAATTATATAGGTGAACAGATTAAATCTCGTTTTAATCTGTATTTATTTGAGCCTCAATTTGACGTACATATACGTCAGCTATAAAAGCTGGACAAATAATCTCTGTGCATTTATTATACACGTACAATTTAATGCAAGGGGATCGATTTAGCAGATTATGTATCTCCCTATAAATATCCCCTTACATCCCCTACAAAGGATGATTTGGAGGTCTGGCAAACGCAAGGGACTGGATTCGTTCTTCAATATGACCAGCCTGTCCTATCTTGCTGTGGTGGCTTTCGGTAAGTTTCTTGTTTAAGTTGTTCTGAGCCAGGAATAATTTGGTTCATATATAATCATTTGTTCGAAATAAATTTCGTGATATGAAGTTCGGTAAATAATATTGATCAGATAAATTTGCCAGTCCCCTTGAGTCATTTGTTAGCGAGGAATAATATTGTATCAAACGAAATATTCTGAAAATGACGAACAGGACAGTTAATGTAGTTCTACTATGCTATACTGAATTGAAATGAAGATATTTTTTTGCCAAAAAATCAGATATTGTGTACCGTTATTGGACAAAGTTAAAAATGCTTGTGAATATCTTTTTATTTATATACATGAGTAATTTAGATACATCAGTAATGCATGAATATACACTTAACAGGACACACGAAGATGGTGAGCCGATGCATGGTTAAACTTTTGTTTCATTCGCCGATTAACTCAATACTATGTCGATGTTGGTATGTCCTGTTTGCCTACAGTTGCGACAGCGGTAGCCTACCATGACCCAAACTGTGCCCCGGGACGTCACGTGATGGTACATCTGTTTCAGTGGAAATGGAAGGACATTGCTGGAGAATGTGAAGATTTTCTAGGTCCTAAAGGCTACTGCGGTGTTCAGGTAAGGTTACCGCAGTGTTCAGCTAAGGTTACGGTGGTGCGAAGCTAAGATTGCCGCGGTGGTTAGGTAAGGTTACTGCGGTGTTCAGGTAAGGTTACTCCAGTGTTCGGGTAGGTTCATTGCGGTGTTCAAATACGGTTACTGCGGTCTTCAGGTATGGTTACTGCGGTGTTCGGGTAAGCTAGTTCCTAAACGCTACTGTGGTGTTCAGGTAAACTATGTCCTGAAGATTACTGCGGTCGTACAGTGGCTGATGATATAGGCATTTCCCATCTGAGATATTATCATGGACACGACTGTTTTATGTTAAGAATACAAGAGGTTTAATCGAGCGACATTTCTCAGCATAGAAATGCTGAGGTAATATATGATCATGAGAGGATATAACGTCCTTCATTTCAAAGTGTACATCTCTTCCTAAGAGAACGTGTCCGATTTTTTGTCCGAAATTGAAGTCTGCTTGCCGTATATGTAAATACCCCCACGTCACTTACAGGAATATTGGAGTTTAGGGTGAAGTGAATGGATGTTTGCGATCCCCAGATTCAATCTGCTTCAGAATAAACATCCCGTAATATATCAGTAATCAGGTCCTAAATGTGACATCCAACATCAAATTTATACCAAGATCAAATCTTTGAAATACAATAACATATCGTCTTGGAATGTCCCCCCCCCCCGCTATAACCCCATTCAAACTACGTTGTCTTTACGGGTTAAATCCAGATCTGTATTGTGAACTCGTCGAGTGTACACTCTCAGAAATATTCAGGGAATAATCCTGAATAGATCAGGCTGCACATCCACAACTCAATTTCAGAGATTTTACCTGAAATTAAGGAATAATTTCCTGAAATTCAGGTAGATCATCCATGAATTAAAGCTAAATTACCTGAATTTTAGGGGATTTTACGTACCTGAATAGGGTTGAGACACATACTAATCAGGGTGGTAAATTTGTCTGAATTTCAGGAAAAATCCACTCATTCAGGGATCAATTTCCTGAAATTCAGGAAATTATCCCTGGATTTCAGGTAAAATCCCTGAAATTGAGTTGTGGATGTACAGCCTGATTTATTCAGGATTATTCCCTGAATATTTCTGAGAGTGTACCAGTACGATCACGTCACTTTACGAATACTAGATACCCATGATACACATGGGAATGAATCGTGTTCTTGGAAAATGCAACTGTATATTTCAGCCAATCAGCAAAGCAACATCCTGTGTATATTGACCAATCAGATCACTTGTTTTACGCGACGCGGCTTCGTATGCACTGAAACTGAAAGCGGTTGAAACGCGGTCTGCTATGTAAGAGGGTCAAGGTTTCGCCTTCAGCTAAAAAAGAAACCTTGACGTTGTGAAGATGTGTTTACTAGCGCTTAACAGATGCTCACAACCATCGCACGATATCGCCTACTGGTTGCAATTGAAAACTTTTCGAAATCAATTTGACATTTTCCACATATTTTGTGCAGATATCACCACCAAACGAACATCGTATCATACCTGAGCACGAAGCTGGTGGTACTTTCAACCGGAACACTCCTGTTTCCAGACCTTGGCATGAACGGTACGAGGCGGTCAGTTATAAGTTGGTCAGTAGGAGTGGTACCGAGGCTGAATTCAAGGATATGATCAAGAGGTGTAACAACGTCAACGTCAGGTGAGCTTGTTTCGTTTCTGACGCTGAATACCGAGTTAGTGTATTTTGTTTGTAAAAATTGGCGTTATAGACAACAAGTGCCGATAAAGTGTACCAGTTTGCGAATGTTGAGTCGGTTATGTATATTGGAGAGAGCATCTGTGCTAACCCATTCAAATCAAATCTCGACAGAGAATCTCGGTATATGAGTGAAGTTGGCGGGAACCTCCTTTTTGATACCCGATTAAGACATCGATAGCCGAGCAGTTTGAATACTGTGGTGACAGCCGACTTCACCTACATGATGTTCAAAGGTATATTTTTCAATGAACTCGATGTTCATTTCTCGTACACCGATTTAAATTGGCAATTTCTGTAGAGATATGACTACTAAACCCATATCGTGACTATCGTGTGTGGCACGGCCAACAATTATTTATTGATATCTGTTTCTGTGTTTTTGCAACAAGTCTATTGTATTACCATATCTGTTCACAAATGATTGTCTGTACGGGTATATCCAGAAAAATATTTTAGAAGGAAAGATGTGGGTACGGTTGGAGATCGTCTGGAGTGGTTTGCCTTAGGTCGATAGGCCCATTCTGTGGGGTCATGGCGACTCCGAAGGTATTTGTTTTTACTACACAAATTCTGCACAATGTAAATGACGGTGAGCTGGCGACGATGACTGCCTTTGCTAAATAGCTGGGTCAATGGGTGTTGGTTTCTTTCATGAGGTCGTCGACCACGACGATGACTGCCTTTGCTAAATAGCTGGGTCAATGGGTGTTGGTTTCTTTCATGAGGTCGTCGACCACGACGGGTAACCCATTGACAAAGGTGACGTTGGGTATCATCGCATACGCCATCTCTCAGTCGTCGTACTTGTCCTGCACGACGAGTGAGGTAATCATGATGGTGACTTGTTGAAAAAGTGTATTGCCCAAGTTCCTCACCCCCGAGACGGGGTAGGTGAAAGAATGTTGTAAGCGGGGTTCCATGGATGGAGGTGTATTCGACTTGCTCTGACAAATCTGTTACGACACAACAATATCATTGCTGCGAGCCGATGCGGTCTCTGTGGAAGATGTCAGTGACCTGTGTTCATACCCCCTCAATGAATGAGTAGTGGTGATCGACTGTATCTGCGTTTCAGCAGTCGGATGTGACTTGGTGCTCGATCTGTAAAACTGATGTAATAACCGGTGTGGGCTTCAATGTCACTGGGATCGTGGCCTGGGTCGTCGTATCTATGTGTAAGGGCTGGAGCGTCTGGTTCGCTATGGTGGATGTGCTGCTGTTCTCCAGCATTGTGTGACCCGCGGCGGTGGATGGTTAGTTCGGTCTTTGGTTAAAGAGTAGGGAGATGAGACACGTCATGTCGTTGAATACATCCCCGTACAACTCCCCTCCTCTCATTAGAAGGAGAGCTACGATACACACAGCAGCACCCATTCACCAAGCCTCGATCCGTTCTCCGCTTCTTACAAACAGCTCTAAATCTAATCTCACCCACAGGCAACAAAAATGTCATGAGCTGTTACATTATTATGCGCGCGGTGTATTACGCGAAACATGTCACATAATTTAGTTTCTAACTATGCAGTTATGTCAACCAGGCCTTTATATATTTCAATTATGTCATGAATAACATCAGTACGGTACTATATGAAGACAAACGCAAACGAACTCTTTTTGGGTAGAGCAATTTTACAAAATTTACAGAGCTGTGACGCGGCTTAGCAACACAATGGTGGCCTTTTTATTGAAAAAATGACGGGAATGGGAGGGGTAGGTATCTATGACTACAACCTGAAAATAGAACCGGTACGTTCTTTCATTCATGCATTATCCATGACGCGCTGGTGATCCACGCCAATCAAACGACAAACCAATGGAATATCATCGAATCATACGAACTGTTCCTTCCGTTCTACATTTTTACTACGGTGGGGCAGAGATCATTCCTGCAGCCGTTTAGACGAAAGGTATATGCAATCGAAGCCAGGAGATTGAGCAGCACCCACTTGTCTGGAGCGCTGTGTTCCGCGGATGTCGCCATTTGTCCACTGACTGAGCAGTAGACTGAACAAGACTCGAGTGGTATCGTGGTTTGTTGCCGTAAGGCGTCTGTGGTGACAGAAGAAATGCAAGAACTTTATCAGTTGATACGTTTTCGTTCTGATTTCAGGACACGTTTCACGAGGCAATAATCCTCGATTTGGGCCCTAATTCTACTCGTAAACCGCTTCTTGCATCAGTTCCCGCTTGCTGTCATCCAGTTGATACACCTGGTAGCGTCGTTTGACGGCAAAGTGTTCATCGCTCAAGTTAGAGATTTGACCAAGATTTTTCTGCTAGGCGCGAGCTCCTCTTGCCGAAAGACCTACGACCGTGTGCGTTGTAGTTTGGAGTTTTGCAAGAAGGCCCTTTGTTGGGCTTCTTTCAGCTCGTCTGTCGTGATGGGAGCCCTCCAAATACTGTAATACGCACGACAGTTGTGGAAAGAATATGCCGAGACGCAAGTGGATGAAATTGCGGTTGAACTCAACGAACAGCACCCATTTAGAGTTTTGTGCAACAATAGCACACATTTAGTGTTTTGTGCAACAATAGCACCCATTTAGAGTTTTTGTCCAACAATAGCACCCATTTAGAGTTTTGTCCAACAATAGCACCCATTTAGAGTTTTGTCCAACAATAGCACCCATTTAGAGTTTTGTCCAACAATGACAGCCGGTTGGAATTGTGTTGGCTCCGCATCTCATACATTCTCGATATCTATTCTTAGATTATATCGAGCAATCCATCAACCTGCAGGAAGATCAGTAAGGCTGAGAGAAGAGCGTATGACATCTTCTGTCAGGATCAGTATATGAATGAGGGACACCTTGGACATTTGGCTTGGCGTGAGGCTGTGTCAATAATAGCGTCAACTCTTGTGCTGCTCAGGGTGCTTACGAGTAAGCGGTAGGCCGCCTCGCCGTGGACATTATCAGCCTCCCGAAATAGGACGTACACTGGTATCTGCGCCTTTAGTCCGTACATTACGACTTACTGGGTTACGGTGGCGGCTGTGTTCCGTACATGTAGGTGTACAATCTGTAGAGTGAGTCCGCTCCTAGGCCCGATGTTACACACTGAGAATCACTGAAGCGTGACACGGCGATATCGGAAGCTTCGGACGATACTACGGTCAAGACACCACCCCAGTCTGACTCCACCTAAAACCTTTTTCCTTCGAAACCTCCACGAGTCTATTCTCCTAAACATGCCCCCTACGCCTCAAACACACCTCCCCAGTGAGTGAATATGCGCGCGATAAATAACAATCTTCAGATCTGCCATTCAATATTCAGCCTTCGTCCAAAAGAATTTCCGCGTCAATAATCGAAATACCTATTTCGTACGACCGTTAGCATCAATTCCAAATGTGTATGAAATAAAAATAATAAAAACACAAAATGGTTTCCTATAAGAGAGAAGCGGTCAACAGTTTTCTCAGGTCAACGTCATCTAGAAGAGACAGTGATCCACACCCATGCTTCATCCAAAGTTCAAGGGCACACCGCACATCCTAAACAATACACGCAACCCACAGAACCCTTTGGAGTCCCGAATACGTGCGCAATGACGTCACATCCGGCGATGTATAAATGACCTGACCAATTGCATTCATTGATCCCCATACAGTCCAAGATCAAAGGTCAACCCCTCACATTAAGGCCAAAGGTTAGGCCACGCATATCTCCACCTATCATCACTCGCCACAAAAACGCCACACCAAATGCGTGGGTGTCGATCTTAATACACTGTTTATAATGATGATTATCTTTACTTGATTACACAGGGTATATGCGGACGTTATCATCAATCACATGACCCGATCAAATGCCTCGGGAACCGGAAGCGCCGACAGTTACTGGAACTCGGCTACTCTCGATTTTACGGGCGTTCCGTATTCCAAGTCCGATTTCTACGATGACTGCACAAAGAAGAACTATGACAGCTGGTGGGGCGTCAACCAGTGTCATCTGGCGGGTCTTGCGGCCTTAAACATCAGTAAAGAGTACGTCAGAAGCAAAATTGCGGACTATTTGAACAACTTGATTTCCACTGGAGTGGCAGGATTTAGAATAGTTGCTGCTAGGCATATAGACCCGGTGGATCTCATGGCGATTCGAAGCCGTTTGCATAATCTGAATACGACGTATTTTCAACCAAAGTCACAACCCTTCATTCTCCAAGAAATACGCACCACTGTGTGTCCAAACGGAGATCACAAGGAATCGCCAAGTGAGTATGTTAGTATTGGACGTGTTACGGAGTTTAGATACGGATGTGGACTGGGAAAGGCATTTCACGCGTGGACAAGGATGCACTATCTTCAGAATTGCTGTGCAGATATGGTTGACTCTAACGATGCCGTGGTTTTCGTCGATAACCATGTCAACCAACGAGAACACATGAAATACAACCGTGTCCTCACCTTCAGAGATAAGAAGTACAAGATGGCGAACGTGTTCATGCTGGCCTGGCCGTACGGTTTGCCTCGTGTGATGAGTAGTTACTGGTGGCAACAGAAATGGGATCCAGAAGATACATTGGAAGACATGAACGACTGGATCGGACCTCCCGCTCATGAAAACGGCGTTATGAACATCGATACCGTTCTGATCAACAATAACGGGTCCTGCGGAAATGGCTGGGTCTGCGAACACAGATGGAGGGAGATAAGCGGCATGGTGGCGTTTAGAAGCATCGTCGAAGGCGAGAATGTTACTCACTGGTGGGACGACTACATTTGGCCTGGAGATCTAGGTGGTCAAAAGATAGCGTTCTCCAGGGGCGACAAAGGATTCGTTGCTATCAACAACGATGCTCTCTGTTTGTATAAGGACGTGCAAACCGGTCTCCCAGGGGGCGTTTACTGTGACGTCACTTCCGGCGATGTTGGCGATGGCGAATGCGAAGGGAAGGAGGTGACAGTTGATGATGACGGCAAAGTACTCGTCAATCTTCCAGGCTGGTTGGACCATACTACGATTGCAATCCATGCTGGTGAGTAACCCTTACAAAAACTCTGTGATTCGCTGTATTTTCTTCAAGTTTAGTTCACAAACCAATGAATTGGCCGAATTGGCCAGTCAAAACGTGACTGAGATACATCATTCTCTAGATGACGACTTTACAACGAATTTCATATGGATTAAAAACACTGATCACGATACGGATTTGATATTTTTGGAACATCATGATGTCCTGCCGGCACCATTGAAAACGGTTGACTGCTTCTCTCTTGCAGGAAACTAGCCTATTTTTATGTATAGTGTGATTATTTTTTTGAATTTGGTGCTAAAGCTGTTATATGGAATATGGAAAAGGTGAACACCTTTTCCATATTCCACGGATTCCTTTTCGACGGATTATGGACGCGGATATTCTTTAATGGACGACGGCTAAATTATGAATGACAGGCCAGACGCTTGTAATTCCATTTCAAAAATTTAAACTGACCTTTCTATAACACTTGTGTCAATAATATCGAGCTAACCAGTGCAATAATTACAAGATTTACCACGGTTATATGAAATGTATATGTGCAAGGTACAGGTGTTCATTAGGAGATTCCATTTCACAGGTCGGATGAGGAAATGGACGTTTAAAAAACGGGGAGAAAGGTTGTCAAAGTTTGAATAGGTTTTCAACCTTTCATTGTAATCTTGTTGATAATCAATTTGAGTAGTACAATAGAATAGAAATAATGTTTTAGGCGTGCTAAATCGTTATTTTGCGCACGGTTAGTGTAGGAAAGTTTATAAATTTTAGGGCGCGGGCTTCGCCCTTGCTTCGCCCTTATCAACTTTCCCACACTAATCGAGCGTAAAATAACCAAATCAAACTGATTACCAACGAACATTATTATGACAGGTTGAAAAAATGTCGTAAACTTTGACAACCTTTCTTCCCTTTGTTGAAAAAACTGATCCACTAATATTGGCACGATGCTCCCGTGTCAGTTGGCATCGTTCCAATGTCAGTGGACGAGTATATTTGATCTCTCAAATGGGCATTGATTCTGTCAGTTGAGACTGTGTGGAGCTGTGTGGAACATACGCCTATTTGTGTCGCTTTGTTAATCAATTTCCCGATGGAAACAACAATTAAATCTCGAGAAAGAATTCCATCTTGTAATATATTTGTTTGTGTTTTTCGGTTGTTACTTGTATGTTACCTTTACTCGCCCGACTTGCGAAATAGAATCTCCCAAATGAACACCTGCACTTGACGCGTGTTGATTTGACATTGCCGGGCTAAAACGTTTCAGATGTACGCTGTTATAGAGGCAAGTGGTATAGAATTTTCCTCAATCAATTTCACTGACTTGTATAAATACTCATCCAGAGTATATCAATCCGTGAGTTGAAAATGCTTTTGTTTGTAAATAGTTCTAAACAAAAGTTTAACGCATGCTTTTCATTGCATTTTAAATCTGAAATTGAGATTAATGGCTAAACCGTGACTGAAGTAAGAAGCTTATAAAATACTGAAATTGGGGGTTTACGGGAATCAAACTAGCCCCTCTTCGGATTGGTTTTCGAACACATGGATTCGAAAGGGCATATCATCAGGCGTATTTAACCAGATTTATGTTTATATGGCCTTTGTTTTAAGGTACCTGTATCCAGTGATGGAAGTCCTATGTCAGTTGATGTCACATATAGCTGCTTTAAAGACTGTCGGGCCCACTCACGATTTTCTTTGAGCTGATCTTACTCCACGGGGAAGTGGTCCTGTATTATTGCTCGGAACTGTTTTCTACTCCGAGGTTTTAACATTTGATTTAAATAACGAATAAAATATCGGTTTTCTCATCCTCCATATGCAGGTCTGGTAATCTGTAGCACCCCTGCATGCAAACGCACACTGCTAAATTGGCTATCCGTTCAAAGTGTTCAAAGACGAGCCGAGTTTATAATGACGATGAAAACAATAACGTCACGGTATATTCGGAGTGGTCATGAGGTCAAACAATGTGATTCGGGACTGTTAAAAGTTACGACTGGTCTTATAGTTACGCCAAAACCATATTCTGCCATGGAAAGGCTTTAAGAGCTTAAGCCGGTGCTAGGGGCCGTGTGGATACTTCATAGTATCCGAATGAACAGCTGCAATAAAAGCACGGCTGAGATACTATGGTTACGTCCGAGAATCCACCGTTTTCTCGGATCTGTATTTGAGGTGCCGAGGGCTGCTTTCCTGTAGAGTCATATCGTTGCTCCCCACCTCTTGCCTATCGCTCCAATTTGCCAGACGAACCACAGCTATAGAGATGATGAGTTTTCCCCACATTATTGAACTTGATGTATGGTATTGTAACATTCCAGGCGCGTTTCGAAACATCAAGATCTGATCTGATATTAGGAATAATGAACACACGCCACATATTTAATGGACATTCTGGAAACCTACTTTGTGACGTCATAAATCCAAAAGGGCTGACCCTGAGTCTATGCAACCTGGTCAGATTTACCCGATGACAAGTTCTTTCGAATCCGTGTGTTTGAAAACGAATCCGAGGTGGAGTCATTTTGGTCCCTCAATGCACCTTGTCCTTGGGTGTGTAGACATATTTCGTCCGGTTCTCGGTGTGGCTCTAAGATATTTCCGAACTGATGATTAATTAAATAATCTAGATAAATAAAGAAATATATAATATACATTATATGTATATTACTATAATATGTATATAGTCATACACCCGATGTATACTAGAATATGTAATTAATCGTCAGTTTGTGAGTACCTTAGGTGTAGGCCTACCTGTATCCTGTTGAAGGAAGAAAGCCAGTGAATCCGGTGTAGAGTGAAAGGTAGCCTAAAATCCGTTGGGCCGTTCCTGTTGGATTCGAAACAGCACTCACGGATACAGGGGGAACCATCTGGTATTTTCTCTTCGAAACTGACGGTTTTGCGCGACTGTACTTCTTTAACATCATCTTATTCAGAAACCCCAAAACTCATTGCCTCAGAGTTGCTCGGAGCGTAAGCCTACGACAAGATAATGTACTTTATGCCAGACAAGTTTGGTCATAGATATAATGCATGCGGTTCTTTCCGAGTTCCTTGTGGTCTATTATTTTCCTCCTGGGCCTTTGTTTGACTCACAGGCCCTCAAAATAAGACTTTTGGGGGGTGTGGGCGGTGGTAATAGTGTGAAGTGTCGAAATATGGGGCCTCTATACATAACCCCATGCTTTATATAATTATACACCAGCATGGAGTTCGACACTTCACCCTAATACCACCGCCCCCCCCCCAAACTCTTGTTTTGAGGGCCTGTGGTCTGACTTCCTTTTGTATGCAAACAAAAATACCGTTGAAACGGGCATTGAGGTGATTTGTAGGACAAAACTAATTCGTAGTTTGTAGCTACGAATTCTAATGATCAAGGATAGCGGGTTGAACATAGGTCCTAATAAACGAAATACAGGGTTATACGTCGTAATCTATCGATAGTATTTGCACTATATCGTCAGGTTCCAAGATTGACAGACATGAGGCTCACACCACGTTTGGACCAGCAGATTTCCAGAGAACGGTAATTATGATCCGCAAGTTTGGTGGGGTGAGGCCTAACCAGGACTTCTTCATTCGCGGAGGGATTCACCATTCCCGTCGACCAGGTAACTATGTAAAGTTAGAGATATCCTACAGTATTAAACCCTCCTAATGAGGGCCAATTACTGGTCGATGCAGCAACAACATTTTGAGATCGAAAACGAGGCCGGGCTACGACATGGATCAACCAAGACAGTCACGTGGTAGTGATAGCTCTTATAAATAATGATCCAATGAGAGCGCTCGTTTTAATTTTGAATGGCGCGGGTCGAATGACCAATCGAAAAAGGGGAGACAGCTGGAACAACACGCTGATACTGTCAATATCTTGACGTGTAACAAAGTCTAAGTTAGAGACTGTCTCCTATGTAAACCTGAGTTTGCTGTTCATAGCGTAAAACGTTCTTAGCAAGTGCTTTACGATTTGAAACTCAGTGTTACATATTGGGTTAGTTTAACCGGGCGGAGTTGTCTTTTTTAGATCGACACAATCTCACATTAAAATGTGCAAGGTTTGGCGCAGGAAATTTCATCAGTTAAGTTCTTAGGTAATGTCGTATGCCGAATTGTCGTATGCAAAAATGTCGAAATGTCCTGACACCCGGCTGAATATCCATTTCGGGTCCCTAAGTTAACATGTATAGCCATTATTGATTTTTTCGTAACATCGCATCGATTCAGGGCATCGAGTCTTTCCTTTGTCTTCCAGAATGCAACACGGACCCGGCCGCTTGCAGAATTCCCATCAGATATCGCGACATTGGTTCTAGCGAGTACTATTCCAAGTATAACAGTTGGAGCGTGGGAGATACCACGCTTGACTGGGGCTCGGCAGAAGTGGGACAGGGCGAATATAACAACCAATCGGCGATGGGTTCTCCAGCAGTAATGACCACCAATGTTGCTGATCAAGACAACTACCAGAGTGTTAACAGGTAAAGCTAAAGCAGACTTATGTCACAATCTAAGAAAACTTCGATGTTTATGAAAATATACATAACCAAATAACGCGAAACGAATCAGTTAACCACAGTAAATGTTCCAACCTGTAACCATCTGGGTCATCTATATGAGGTAAGACTGACCCTGAGATCGTGTATTTCCATTTTTGTCCTCCGCCACGAAGTGGTGGGAGGACTTGGAAATGCTAGCCGTCCGTCCTTCCGTCTGTCCGTCCCACATCTTGTGAACGCTATATCTCAAGAACGATTCGACCAATCGACTTCAAACTTGAGAAGGTGCTTCACATCAGTTCGTCCGTCCCGTATCTTGTGAACGCGATATCTTGAGAACAATTTGACCAATCGACTTCAAACTTGAGGTGCTTCACATCAGTTAGACGGCCATTGGTATTGATTTTCACTGACGAACGTAATCCAAGATGGCTGCCATTGACCATATTGGATTCTGCCCGTCCCACATCTTCTGAACGCGATATCTCGAGAACAATTCAACCAATCGACTTCAAACTTGAGAAGGTGCTTCACATCAGTTAGACGGCCATTGGTATTGATTTTCACTGAGGTATGTAATCCAAGATGGCTGCCATTGACCATATTGGATTCCATCCGTCCCAGATCTGGTGAACGCGATATCTCGAGAACAATTCGACCAATCGACTTCAAACTTGAGAAGGTGCTTCACATCAGTTAGATGGTCATTGGTATTGATTTTCACCGAGGTACGTAATCCAAGATGGCTGCCATTGACCATATTGGATTCCATCCGTCCCACATCCTGTGAACGCTATATCTCAAGAACAATTCGACCAATCAACTTCAAACTTGAGAAGGTGCTTCACATCAGTTAGATGGCCCGTAATCCAAAATGGCTGCCATTGACCATATTGGATTCGGTTCGTCCCGCATTTTGTGAACGCGATATCTTGAGAACACTTTGACTAATCGACTTCAAACTTGAGAAGGTGCTTCACATCAGTTAGACGGCCATTGGTATTGATTTTCACTGAGGTATGTAATCCAAGATGGCTGCCATTGACCATATTGGATTCCATCCGTCCCAGATCTGGTGAACGCGATATCTCGAGAACAATTCGACCAATCGACTTCAAACTTGAGAAGGTGCTTCACATCAGTTAGATGGTCATTGGTATTGATTTTCACCGAGGTACGTAATCCAATATGGTTGCCATTGACCACATTGGATTCCGTCCATCTCACATCTTGTGAACGCCATATCTCGAGAACAATTTGACCAATCGACTTCAAACTTGAGAAGGTGCTTCACATCAGTTAGACGGCCATTGGTATTGATTTTCACTGAGGTATGTAATCCAAGATGGCTGCCATTGACCATATTGGATTCCATCCGTCCCAGATCTGGTGAACGCGATATCTCGAGAACAATTCGACCAATCGACTTCAAACTTGAGAAGGTGCTTCACATCAGTTAGATGGTCATTGGTATTGATTTTCACCGAGGTACGTAATCCAAGATGGCTGCCATTGACCATATTGGATTCCATCCGTCCCACATCCTGTGAACGCTATATCTCAAGAACAATTCGACCAATCAACTTCAAACTTGAGAAGGTGCTTCACATCAGTTAGATGGCCCGTAATCCAAAATGGCTGCCATTGACCATATTGGATTCGGTTCGTCCCGCATTTTGTGAACGCGATATCTTGAGAACACTTTGACTAATCCACTTCAAAACTCTTGAAAATGCTTCACATCAGTTAGATGGTCATTGGTACATATTTTCACAGAGGTACGTAATCCAAGATGGCTGCCATTAACCATCTTTCCAAGATGGCTGCCATTGGCCATCTTGGATTCCGTCCGTCCCGCATCTTGTGAACGAGGTATCGTGAGAACAATTCATCCGATTGACTTTAAACATGAGAAGGTGCTTCACGTCAGTTAGACTGCCATTGCTATTGATTTTCATTGAGGTAGTATGTAATCCAAGATGGCTGCCATTGACCATCTTGGATTCCGTCTGTCCTGCATCTTGGGAATGCGGTAACTTGAGAACAATTGGTCCGATTGACTTCAAACTTGAGAAGGTGCTTCGCGGTACATAATCCAAGATGGCTGCCGTTGACCATCTTGGATTCCGTCCATTCCGCATCTGTGAACGCGGTATCATGAGAACAATCCGTTCGATTGACTTCAAACTTGAAACGGTGCTTCACATCAGTTAGACGGCCATTGGTATTGATTTTCATTGAGGTAGTATGTAATCCAATATGGCTGCCATTGGCCATCTTAGATTTTACTCACCCATATTGTATCTGTGTTGTGAACGCGATATATTTAGATCTATTCCACTCATCGATGTATAAACCTCACCGTTACATACTTACATTCCTGTGTTACACTACCCATTACTGCTTCCCAGACCTCCTTCACTTTCCAAGTTATATTTAAGGAGATATTGGAAGGGTATATGCTGTACGCTCTCACACAGGCTACTTGGCGGAGGACCTGCTATACCTGTCAGTCTACTTTCGGCCACTGCAACGGGGATTTCCCCGGAAACTACACCACGTGATGTCGTCAGCCAATCAGCTAAAATCTACCGACGTAACCCGCCATTTTCGAGTCATGTGCTGTCCTACTTGTTCAAAATTACGAATCTACAACACCTCTTAGATGAAAGGGAAGTTATTCATATCTGTATCTCTTGTAAGCCCAGACAATATATGTTTCAGAAGTGGTATGAAAAACCTGTAATTTATCAGATTTCTCGAGTCGGATGAAGACCGAACAGTATACGGTAGTGTATCGGATATCGCTCCGCAACAATGGCGACCCACTATTCGCAAGCCATCTTATGGATGACGAAGTGTACGCAAATGTACGTTTTCACAGCATTCTTCGGCCGGCCAGTTGTGTGGCGATTCCTTTGATGTTGATTACAGCTAGACGTGTTTCGAGGACATCGTCGCGTGTCTCCTAGACGCAATTATCATGCGCAGTTCGTAACTGGTCAGTCGGTTGGCTCACTATTCCTTTCGAATTCCTGGCACGAACAGACGAGTTTTTCAAAGCGGCAGTTCGAGATGGTATCTCCGTGAGCATACCATCATGGATTACTGAAATTGACACACGTCACTGCTGGATTACTATTTGTTATCTCTTAGTATTAGCTTATTAAAAACACATCTATATAAGCTTGTTTCATCGCATACGGGACAACACAGTTCACAGGTCTACCATTCGCCAATCCGATTTCAAGGATAATGTGGAGATCGGTTCTGTTTTTAACACCAAGTGAAAACGCATATGTCCTATGAGAACACTAGAAGACACAATTATCACTCATATTCAGTGTTCCTCAGAATGTCATTGAAATCATGCTAGCACTCATAGTAGGTTAAAATTATTTACTTGATTTTTTCTCTAAGCTTTGGATGCACAATTGGGAAAGTATTACTTGTACCAAGCTAAGGTTTAAAACAACAACACTTGAAGTAGACACATGAAATTAATCGGCTAACGGGGTTTCATAATCCAAACTTCCCGATTCTGAATGCATGCTGATCATAGGGAAGATGTGACGATGCTGCAGTCCTATGATAGTAAGAAATATGGAAAGGAGCGAAACAAGAGTCTAAAAACAACCACTAAAAAAATTCACCCAAGCCTTCCTAATATATTAGTTAGTGCTCACGAACAGTTGTTCCGATCATATCCCGTTCCCAGCCCGAGTTTTTGTCGATCTTTTCAAACTCGTCCACTGCACCTTTTTCCTGAGACAGTCGCCATTTCCATCAGCTCCGGGGGCGTGGTTTGACATAGAACATTCGCCAGAGGTCGCTGCGTATTCGCGTGACCTTAAAGTGTTAGCCAATCAATTTGTGTTGACAGCGCAATCGACGATCACGTGCCAAATTAGCGCTAAGGTCATGAGGTTAAACCACGTCCTCGGAGCCGTTGAAAATGGGGCGGCTCTTCACAATTCAGGGCCAGGCGACGGTATCTTCCAGACATTCTGTCCCGAGATTTTATACTCAGGATAGTTCGATCTTTAATATTATAAACCTCACTTTCGCGTGTAGAAGTAATTTTCTAGGTAATATCAACGATTTATATTTACTTGAAGGTTTGGCAACTATTACTTCCTCCTTGACGTAGATATGGATTGCTCTCGAACAGAAAATGGATGGTTCGAGGCTGAGGCGCTCGTAACAACATCCGGAAGTGAGGAAGTGGACTGGGAGAAAGACCACGTCCAAAGGGCTATGTCGTCTACCGACCTGACGGGAACTGCACAGGCAGTCTGGCCATTCTGCAGCGACAACCATTTATTTCTCTGCGGCAAGATTAACACAGTGGAATTTTTCGGTTTGCGTTCCTGTGTGATTGACAACTTTTAATAAGATGTGTTCATTCACGCATGATCCGAATAAATTTGATTGATGATATCAAACTTTGTGCTTTTCTTTTCCACCTCCCACGGGGGATTTTTTTTTAACACCGCCCTGGCTGGCCTGAATAACGAATTCCACTTGATTCCTATTCATTTATCGATTTCATCGTCATCGATAACCCGTATATACGCGACGCTGTAGGTGATTTATTTCTACCTTCAGTGGATTTGAAGGAAACCACACGGCGGTATAGTTGAACCTGTGTGTTTATAAAAATACAAAAGGCTTTCATTCTTACATCGAATAGAAAATAAAATGGGAGGTCTATGCTTTTGATACGAAAAATCACTCATATTTCGGATGACCTGTCTAAGACCTTTGTCAGACAGTGAAAAGTTCGATTTTTTGGTTGAAGTTCTAGGACACTTAGTTTCGTAGCCGTTATGCGAGATCTTCATGGTATTCTTATGAACAAATATAATCAAAACGTGACTGAGATACAGTATAATCTAGAATATGACATCCAATCTCACTTAGAGAAAAGACTACGGATAAATGATAATGATCTGATGATGGGAACATCATAGTCTAAAGTATTGGACCCTCCTATGGCTATCCTCGCGAGCTAGTGTATCAATCGATAGGCCACGATAGATACACTCACTGTTATAAATTACCGGTATTTCACAGTAAATGTATGTTGGAGTTTACAGTACATTCAATCGTAAACACATTAATCTGTAAATTGAACTGTGATATTTCAGTTGACATCAACTGCAATGGGTAAACTGCGCACACACGTAACATAAAACTCTTGTTTTCTCTGAAAGGAGGTTGATATATTTGCACACGAAACGCTCAGTTGCAGGGAACATTCGACATCTGCGTTGTACGATACAACATTCAGAGCATTATCAGAACATGCGCTGGGACGGACGCAGCGGCTAACTTTAATTTTCGGTCTATCGTACGGTTTGGTTTTGGTTTTATTCATCTTTACATTTCAAGTTAAATACTACACTAACGTTCCGTCATTTAGTGTTCGACTTGCATATGCGAAGATGGGTTTTATCTGACTTGGAGTTGTATCCTACTATTCGTGTAATAATTGCACAGATTCGTTCGTGATTATTTACGAAGCTTGTGGTGATCGCATTTGTAAACACGAAGAGCAATGGCCAGTTCGGCCTTCCAGTGACCTACGTTGCCGCGGAACCGATAATTGTAGACAATGGTGCCACATAATTGTATTGTTTAAAGAATGTTAAAACAACGGTAATTGTAAATTACAGGGGTACCCAAATTTTACAGTTGAATGCCTGTCAATAAACGGTAATTATAAAATACGGTGCAACATTTTACAGTTCAATGCCTGTTAAAAAACGGTAATTGTAAAATACGGTGCAACGTAATTTTACAGTTGAATGTACTGGCACCTTTTCTGCCAGTACACTTAACTGTTAATTTACGGTGTGATTTATAACAGTGCTGGCTTGGTTAGTTACCGATAGCAGTTCTGGATATAAATAGCTCGAGGGGTTTCAACTCATCGGAACCAATCAGTAAGCACGCTGAAGCAGCTCATCAGTCCAATCCATGCAATCCGCAGCGCGGTTCACGGATTGGGTTGAATTTCAATGGATTGAATTTCATCGCCGGCAAAAAAACACTTTGAAATCGACATCGGGTGTCAAAGCGAAAACCGCAGGCTTCAGATACCGACGCGCTAATTCAAAACAACCGCTGGGGATGAAATGTACGAGATTGAGAACTCTTCCGAATCACCGAAAAGTTCCACGTAAACCCTATGCGAGAATTTAGGGATTACCTGGACTTGTGCAAATGTCCAATGAAGGGCTAATTACTGGCTGATGCAGCAACAAGATTTACCAACGGCAGATTTTGAGATCGAAACGAGGCCGGGCTACGACATGGGTCAACTGAGACATTCACGTGGTTGTGTATGAAGATTGTGATGACTTCTATCAATACTGATCCATTGAGAATGTTCGACTTATTTTAAAATGGCGCTTAACAGAGAATCCTACAATCTAGGGAACATCATGGTGTCTTACCGCAAACTACTGACTGCTCCTATCCAACAAGACACGGATTTACGCCTGTTTGGAATTTTCGAGTTTCGTGTAAGTTTTTCGAATATTGACGCTGTTTTATTTATGGAAGACGGTTGCTCACTAAATATCCGGTCTGACGCTCGTCATCACTGGTTTTTATTCTCTTCGTGAGAGACCGGATGATTTTCTCATTCAGTGGTTCCAAGGAGACACTAGGTCTCGTCTATATTCACGTTAGCAAACCATCATTGCTGCATCCTCGCCAAGGCGCGTTAAGACGAGGAGACACTAGGTCTCGTCTATATTCACGTTAGCAAACCATCATTGCTGCGTCCTCGCCAAGGCGCGTTAAGACGATAATGCTCGATAAGACTATACCCCGCAGTTCCTTGAATTCCAAATTGTATAACTCTGCCAACTAGTGATAATCCATATTTGGGAAATTATAAGTATATTATTGTCTATGAGAATTATCCGCATTTTCAGTTAGGTATGCGATAATCACAACAAATGCACATTGTCAACCGGGCGTTTCGAGATTGAACATTAAATTTTCCAGTTTTTCAAAACATTTAGATAGGCGTTTAAATTCTGAACATGTTTAGTATATTAGCGCGAAATGGATAAGATGAGATTCTTAGAATTGCCGTTATAGTTCAGACAATATGGGCATGTTTTTTTTTCTCGAAAATTCTGCCTTTTGTCATAAATCTCGGCTCCGAGATTTCTCGAAGACTTAGAACGGATGACAATAACAACGGATTTCTGATGATATATATATATAGTTTTTACTATATGCATTTTCATTTCAGCTTACAACATTTGTGAACTCTACCGATGGCCTCTACCGGTAGTGGTAAGACAGTAAATGATGGAATAAAATGTAACTTGGGAACCATCAGACATTCTCTTTTATACTGCCCTAAATGAATGGGTGCAGTGTCAAACTCATCAAACTCTCAGTTATGACAATGGAACTGGCTAACTGTCTCATTTTCTAAACACGCACATCAGATTTTGGGATTCTAGTACGTTTACTTATCCATGCCATTAAATCATATAGCTGAATATCGAAGATCGAATCTGACGCCTACTGGAAATATAGTCAAGTAAAATTTCACATAGAAGATAACTGACAATGCTTGACCTTATAGGTCATTGGGTAGGATGTTTGTATTAATAGGCAGCATTCAGAATCAAAAACAATTCCCTCATGCCAATCTGTCTATCTCTAATATAACATGTACTGCATAGCATATACGAACCGAAAATAAGGTACAGTATGAAAGCTTATGAAATCATGAATTTTCACTCGAGGCGAAATAAAGAAAAGTTAGTATAATAAAATTGACGAAACTATGGTAGCTAAGAAATTCCATATTTCACACATCCCCCAGAAATGGAAGATGGATGATACTATCGGAAGAAAGGTCATTCATCTCGAAGTAGAAAAACAAAATGCATAATTCATTAAAATGATATCCAAAGTTCAGAGAATATTCCGTATTCATAGCCGAGTTCGTTATCTGCAACATCAGTTAAATACCTTGAATCATTGTCCAATAACCAGAGTTCATGTTCATAGCGTAGTGTCGTAATGTCAGCCAAAATATCTACAAACAAAATGCTTCAAATACCGTATACAACATGCTAGTCACACTGTAAGTGTGCATGTGTCAAAATAATGTGCCAAAGCATTATACAAAAGCAAAACAATTGCTGGAACATCCTTCGAGTACCTCCGCTTCAAATCCAGAACAGGTTACCAAAACAAAACAAAATACATTTAGAACAGCATTTAAGTACATGAAAATGTCAAAATCTTGAAACAAAAATTAAACAAAACAGAAACCGTACGAGTGATCAATTCAGCAGCAACCAACACATCAGAACTTCACCTCAAGTGACAGTGATGAAAGAAAGAAAAACAAAAACATTACAAAGGAGGATACAAAGATGGACAAACATGGTCACGTGGAGCAGTCTTCAGAGTACTGTCCACATGCATTTCAATGTCACCGGGTGAACAAAATTGAGAACAATATCTATACAGATTATAACGTGTACAAAAGATATACAAAATCGCGACAAGGGTACCCAGCACATCCATGGTGAAAGAAATATATGGCAAAGTTTCACGCACTGATACGTCAATTGTTATATTCAATGCCTGTCAAGGAGTGGCATTCAAACGGGCAATAATTCTGGTAACGTTCAAGAGGTTGGGAATGGCAATGTTAGGCATTTGAATCCCATCTGCAAGAAATGAGATTTCTTTAGAATAGGGAGTAGCAGACTCTATCCTCTATCCCACACCAGTAAACACACACTTATTCCGAAACAGAACTAACATACCAGTTCAATGCAAGAAAAACTGGGCTGTCAGTAGAAAGGATTCACGCGGTGAAACTCGATCAGTCATGACAAAATAATTCTGCACAAATGACAACCCACGTTATCCAATTGATACCACTGCTTGGTATCTCAATATTGTTGCAACAAATATAGCCAAACACAGACACAATTATCCTGTGGTTATGTCTCAAACATTTTCCATGGTTATCACCAAGTATCAGACTTCTCTAGCATGGTCATTGCTAAGTCATACCCCATCCCGAAAAATTAACATTTGGACCTTATGTTACTCATTATGAAAGCTAGAAGTTTTATGGTTGACATGGACACAATATGTACTGGATTTAAGGAAGTTGTCAATACGTGTTAATTGAAACCAATTTGTCAGGCAACATCTTAGACTTATATCTGAGGATCCAAACAATAATAATAAAAATTCAGGATGATACAAAATCAAATAACCACATTTTACCACAAATATCCAGGCTCATATAGCCTCCCCGGGGATTGTAGGGGCTCGTCAGCCGACACCATCCGCGATTCCATAGCCTATACCAAGCATTTATATGCTATAATCACTAGTACGTACATGTACTCAGTGTATCAAGGACCTATCTACATACTCGATAATCTTAGTTTCATTTAGCTCAAATGCGTTAAGTGTTTAGCTTATCAGCTACATCTGATCGCGACAAATGTCCTAATACAAAATCATTGTGGAACCACATCACAATATTCTCATTCAAAGTTCAAAGGCTAAATTTATCAATCTGCAAATCACTAAATTTACCAGTCACAAAGTTCATGCAATCTACCAGTTTCATCATTGATTTATCAACTTCACTGGGCATGCAGTATTATCAACAATAAACGAAACGAAACACGCACAATTATCATGGCACACATAAGATGATTGTTCAATACATGTTACCAACCCGTCTGAGGATTCAGTCCAGATTGTTCCAAGAAAGTTATGAGAATACAATGCCTCAGAGTTCGTTAGGGCATGACCCATTTCTGTAAATTATAAACCGTTCATCACACGCGCTATTGTCAATCAATGGAAAAATCACAACGTCAGACAGAAAGTTCGCGGAAGTCCAGGCAGAAAATATACCACAATACGTTCAATCACTAGCCATTTATCAGGCTCTGTTAAGTGAAACGAATCGAACTGTACCTATAGATACTGTATCCACGGAATGGACTCGTTCCAGAGGTTTCTGGCACACGCTGCCACGTCACCAAGGAAGAGGAGAAACATGTCGCTGTTATAGAAAGAAACGGTGTTTGGGTCAATCACATCACTGAGACATCAATTTGGCATACAGTTGTGGACATCAGTTTGGAATTCCGTCCAGTCAGAATTACAAGGCAGTTCAAGAAGAACTCACATGAGAAGGAATTCAAGAGGATTGCAAAAGTCATCAAGGTCAAGGCACTGGAACCAAACATGTTCACTGGTCACCATCCGGGTGACCACTTCATTGAATGCAGGAATAGAAGGGGAGTCCGATGCAAGAAGATGAGGAGAGCGGGAGGTGTGATACCAAGAGAAATTGGCATGTGCCAGCCCTGATGAAGGAAGAACCGGCTTACTCACAAATGCTGGGCTGAACCGCCGCTTGTTGATAGATGAGGAACAGCTCCACCGTACGACACCCAGACGACAAACGTTAAGACACTTTGCAAGAGTTCAGACGATCATTGCTGTGTTCGTGCCCGTCCACACGAGCTGACGTGAAGAACTGGCAGAAGAAAGCTACAAGAGGGAAGAAATGGCTGCAGACAACCGCGGCGTCGACGTCACCGTGACACCCGAGGAGATGGAAGAAGACGACTTTTCTTGAATACTATAAGAAAAACTGTAACAAAACCACGAAAACCCATGGGCTCACCGCACCGACCACAGAAGAAGGAAGAGGGAGGGTCCAGGAACGGAGGGCAACGTGATCAGTCTTCGTGACGGGTCGTCGGAAACTGTCAGCAGCTCGTGGACAGGTCTTCGCGAATGGAAGCGAGGCTACCACCACCGGTACAGCGCCAAAGAAGCTGGAAAACTCAAACGTCGAAATTCTTAGATTCTGTTGTTCACCAATGTTCTTGTTGTATACGGATTTTTTTTTCTATCCTGGCAAGCTCGCCATTGTAGAATTTTCGGTCTTCAAGACGACAGAGGCTTGTGTGCGATCATGGATATTATAATGCAAGGTCGTCTGTTGACTCGGTAGATTGTCTACAATACCCGTGTCAGATATAGATTCCAGCTCGGTTCCGAGATTTCTCGAAGACTTAGAACGGATGACAACAACAACGGATTTCTGATGATATATATATAGTTTTTACTATACGCATTTTCATTTCAGCTCACAACATTTGTGAACCGATGGCCTCTACCGGTAGTGGTAGGACAGTAAATGATGGAATTAAACTGTAACTTGAGAACCGTCAGACATTCTTTTTTATACTGCCCTAAATGAATGAGTGCAATGTCAAACTCATCAAACTCTCAGCACAGCTATGACAATGGAACTGGCTAACTGTCTCATTTTCTAAACACGCACATCAGATTTTGGGATTCACAAAGTACAAGTCTAGTGCGTTTACTTATCCACGCCATTAAATCATATACTAGTAGCTGAATATCGAACATCGGATCTGACGCCTACTGGAAATATAGTCAAGTAAAATTCCACATAGAAGATAACTGACAATGCTTGACCCTATAGGTCATTGGATAGGATGTTTGTATTAATAGCAAATGGTCCTCCCCCCCCTACCAAAATTCATGGGCTATTTCCTGAACGACAAAAACTTAAAGAGCTGACACTCCGTGACTTTATAGTTCATCATATTGGGGGGACATTTTGAGCCTATTTGCATACCCACCCCCCAGGAGAGGATTATGGGTAAATTCAAGATGGCGGCCACATGGCGTACCAGAAAAGTGATGTTTTCGTCATTTTTCTTCAAAAAAGAATTGGATGAAAATTGGGCAAAAACTATTTTATGTCACATCACATTAATACTTACTAATTTATCGTGCTGTTTTTGTGGAGAAATTGTATAATTAATAAATTTGAAAAAATTGACAGAAAAAATCGACCCAAAATGCCGTTTTTGAAGATGACGTCACTGTGACGTCATTTTCTGGTAGAGCTTGACCCAAGAGTATAGTGTGCTAAGTTTCAGCCCTCTAGCTCAAGGGGAAAGGAAAATAATAATAACAGGTCCCAAAAAGCCCAGTACAGATGGAGTTAATAAGCCAATAACGACAAACAATTTGGCATTGATTGATGTTAAGTCCACGGAGACGAAACAACTTACAGGAGGTCGGTCTTTTGATATTTTCTGCCGTCTGAGAAAGGCAGACTTTTCGGCGGTGGTAAATCTTTTGAAGTTTACGCACGACGTCCAGATATGATACCTTATTTGGATTCTCTTTCTGTTTACAATATTGGTCCGCGTGCTCTTGTTTGTAATTTCAAGGGGCGTCTTTTAAAACTTATTTCGTACAGCTAGCCACATGATTGGCTAACAGATGCAGTTTGAAATTCGCACGGGATTTATATAGGGTTGACGTCAGATATAATATTCCGTGATATTATATGGGAGTTAACTGAGATTTATATGACCCGAAATTATGAACAACAGACGAAGGTAAATTCTCGACTAAAAGGACATTTTAGCATTGAGCACGGACAATATTGCGTATTGTACTCTCTCCATATGTGTCACACACCTTCTCCATATGTATCGCCCACCTTCTCCATATGTGTCGCACATCATCTTCATATGTGGAAACATTTGACAACACGTATATGATCTATATATGAAAATAATAACCATGTCCTGGGCATTATGATGTCACCCTTTTCCCATGTTTTACTAGCGAAAGTCAGCTAGCCTGCCTAATTTACTTGGTTCGTGGATATGTCATGCTCGAAATTCCATGCAATCCCGGTATTATCACTTCTTCAGATACCAGTACCACAGGTAAATTAACGAAACCCCTTCGACTAACACCTTCCACAGAAAGAAGAAATAGGAAAGTGCGTCTTTCATGTATATGCACGAGTGAATCTTACTAGCAAATATCCGAATTTCCTTGTTACATCTTTGGTCAGTCCCCTTGGTTTGGAGGACACAGACTTACGGATTTTTGTTGAATCAGCGATTCGTTCAACCTATTTGCAGTTGAACGTATTCCCAAGATTCCCAAAACAAAAGTAAGTGTTACGCGAGCACCCCATCAAACCTTCTCTCTGCCATTCAAACTTGAGCGGTCCGTTCCTTCATCGTGATCTGCTTTCTCTTCGGTATCATTGTGGGGAAATCAGAGGTTTCTTTCGAGTTTGAATTGCTCGATCACCCTAAGCTGTTCCCTAATACGGAGATATAGGCTGAGACTGTGTCCATCAAACAGTACTGCCAATTTTGAACCGACAGCTGAAATTTAAGAAGAACTCCAACATCATCAGCTTGATGTCCTCTAGACAATGGATCCATTGGGAAGGCTTAACTTTATCGTTTTCTTAGCGGATGTTATCTCACAGCTGTTTCTCAATACACCGAGTTGTCCAGCAGTTTCCACACATGTTTCCTGTGCGATTCATTCGCCCTCCTCAACATCTAAACACATTATGTTCGCCAGCACGCGAATATATGTGGTTGTGGATGCCTTAACCGAAACACTACCCCCCCTCCCCCCCACCCACTCACACAAACTCCCTTCAGCCCCTTACCATCAACGTGTTAAATGCTGGAAGGGGATTAACGATTTGGCCACTAGCTACATTTCTCCATCGACCATAACCAGACGAAATATTCCTTGTTCCCATGGCCTTATTCAGAAAGTTGTATGTCCATTTTACCACTAGAGGGCGCAACGGTGAAATTAACTTCCGGTAAGTACCAAAGAACCGCCTTGCAGTTCAGGTATATGGGGGGTCTAACTTTATCGTTTTTTTAGCAGATATCTCATATATGTCATCCTATGTGGCGTTGAAAGGAGAGCTAAGAAGTTGTTTACTGGATTTCCTCCGCAGCCACAATTTATGCGATTATGCACACGTGAGCAGTTGCTTTCACATGCCGAGTTTGTATTTTATAATGCATAGTGTGCTATTTTACAAGGATGTATATACGTGAGCATATGATCGAGGCTTCAGTCAATTTTGAAAAGTAAATCAGTTCAATAAATTGAGACAAAACAAACAGGAAATGCACTATTGATGAGTATATTTTGTGTAAATATATTGGTATTACATTTTCGAGAACGGGCCATTTCAGAAATTGGAATTTAGAAGATTGGAATTACGAACAATATCTATTAGATTGGAATTTTAATCTTATTATTTAATAGAGTACAAGCCGTATTTTATTTAACTGAAGTCGTGTACAGATGGCAAACATCTGATCAGTATTAAATGTTCATATTGTCGATTAATTTACCGGTACGAAGCTTACATAAAATCACATTTGACCCCATAATTATATTTCTATTTCATGACATGACAATAAATCAGCAAAAATGACGCTATTAATCATAGATATATAACGGATATAAAACAATACATTTTCTGAGAATATCGCTAGAATACAGAAAATTTTCTTATAACCCGTAATATAAACATTAATCGAACGGTGTGAACAACCTTTATTGCAGTGATATATTTAATCAGTTTTCTTCCGCGACAAGAACACGTGTAATTTTATAACCGTGGCATAAATTCTTATGTCAGTTTCTAAGTTTAAACAAACATGAAGTGCGAACAATAAAGTTGTTGTTTTCTTAGTGTAGTTATATATCACCATCCTCCCCACAGCGCATGCTCCATTTCACAGGCTCATTAACATCCCTGCCTCCAATAGCGGAAGTTGACCTTTACTACGTTGCTATGACGTATAGGGGGAAACCCACGTTCAGTCCTTCAGTTTTGCACATGAGCGAACTACTTTTCGTACGCTCTGTCCAGATAAACAGGGAAAACAATCTCCAGATAATTCTTTTCACCGCTAGGTCAACAGAGGTATTATGCAGACTTGAAAAGTAATCGAAATGATCGGCAATCATCTATTTTACTATATATGATGTCACTTCCGGCGATGTGCGCGCGGCCGGGAATCCTGTCCAAAAATCTGACTGGTGGCTGGGGTGTTATTAGATTCCTAGCGAGGTGGTTGATATATCACTTGGGCTTTTGCTGGAGCAGAGACAGGAACTGAGATGACCGGACATATATTCCTTTTGCTGGTCGTTGGTAAGAACTACGTCGTTTGGCCATTCTGTGTTCGTTTGCATTTTCACAATGGGGAGCCAAAGCCGGTGTGATGGATGAGAATGTCCTGGTGTTTAGTGTCCCTTGTCGACCCTTTTCTATTGGAACCAACGACGGACATTTGCCCCCAACGTAGAGAACACTGTCCTAGCTGGATTAGAAGATAGGACACGGACACTCTTAGCCACCGGACATTCGTAGCCTCCACACCGGCTCCATGATCAGATAAACATGTGTTGTTGAGTTCATATTTCAGCACGTTCTCTCGATCAAATGATTTTGTTGCAAAAGTCTTCCAACAGGGTAGGAAGCAGCATTGTTCCTGCTTGTACAGACGGCGAGATAAACCTAAGAGCATAATAGAGAAAGTCTGCACCGATGCAGCGGGGGTAATTTGAAAAAATCTGCCGTTTTGCCGAGAATTGTATATTATAATATAAATAGTCTATTGAACCTGTACGTATTGATCTATTGTGCCCTTATCCACCTTACTAATAACACTGTCTGTTTTACTATTTGATATATTACTTTGAAAGTACTCGCTCATGTCATGACATATTGTACTAGTTTTACAGCTCTTGTGTATATTATATACATATGTTGACCATCTCACCTCAAACATGAGGAAGCAAATTTATCTGCGAAAGCTGGTGTTCAAAAAATCCAGTTAGTCACAAAAGGTGCTACGTTCTAGTTGTTTTCCTATACTTTATAGACGAACATAGATATTGTCATTGAGGCAATTCGAAAAATCAGTCTTTTCGTCATATGACGTCGCTAATGGCCCAGGTCAGGTACTGTTAACGGAATTATTAAATGTGGCCGATATAATACCGGGGGGTTTCAGAAGGATCATATTCATTCACAAATTCTCCATATTTTGCAGGTTAGTTTTTAAGTGACACGACTAGCGCGTCATTCTACTGGCCATTCAAGTACTGATGTGCGTTTGGGATATATCTTGGTGCAAACACTGGATATCGAAAGGCGTATCGTCTAGAAATCTTGTTTTTAACTTAATATATCGAAAAATTCTACCTTGCAATAAACTAGCGGGTGCGTATCTCAGTCTCATTGTTATGTCTGAGGTGATTGTTGGTCTTATAGCGTCAGATTCGACATTCAATATTCAGCCGTCGTCCATCAAAGAATTTTCGCATCAAGAATCGAAAGATCTCCTTCGTATGACAGTCAGCACGAAATCCAAATGTGTATGAAATAGAAATAATAAAAACAAAATATAGTGTCCTACAAGAGAAAAGCGGTCATCATTTTCCAATGACGCCAGCAAAACACGATGAAGTTCTTTACATATGTCACAGAAAAAGGTTTTCGATTATTGACGAGGGAACATTAGTTGACGGCAACTGCCTACGCACTTTGTTTGATGTCTATATGTTTGATGCCTGGTAAAATAGTTTAACGACTGATGGCAGTTAAGCAGCTGTCAACATCGGTACAAAAGAAAGAATTTCCCTTCTTAGAGACAAATTTCAAGTTTTACCCATAAGCTGATATGGCAATATAGTAAGACTGATCATCTCCACCATTTGGAAAGGTCGTAACCTCCATTATCCCGGTTCTTGAAGGAATCCACATGTCCATTATTTGTTATTGTCATCGTGTAATTCAAGAATATGGGGTATATTAATATGGAAGTCAAATCACCACACAAGCAGTAGACCCATCACAGAATCCGCGCATCTGACGCCATCTTAAAAGTGAGGTAACAAAATCTACCGAGCTCGTTCACAACAGTGATCATGGAGAAATAATTTGATGTAGACGGGTCTCTCTTGTCATTTGCAGCCTGCGTCATTTCGGCGTATCACGACCCGAACTGCGCCAGTGGACGTCATGTAATTGTGCATCTGTTCGAGTGGCGATGGACGGATATAGCGGCAGAGTGTGAGAGATTCCTAGGACCCAAGCGATTTTGTGGAGTGCAGGTGAGCCGAAATTATCAATCATTGTGAAGGTATATTATAAATTGTGTATTGTTAACAAAAGCATAACGGTTCGAGTGACCCATGGGAATTTCCTCATTGGGCTACTTTTTGTACCTTATTGAATGTACCAGTCTTAAAATGTTACAATTAAATACAGTCTCGTCCAGAATGATTGGTACATTGTCAAAACAAATCGGTCCATTGCTAAATCCGAGTGGAAGAGAAGCTTCAAATTGCTCCAAGTGTATTGTGTGAACACTGCTTGGTGGAAAATACACGATTCACCGCCCCCCACATGTGTTCCATGGACTTGAAATCTGAGGACCGTTTTTGATGGATTTAACATCATGAATTTGAAGGAAATTCAACAACATGCGACTCTGATGTGCATATATACCACGAATCGCCGTCCGAACGCAAAAGACGTTCCAACAGCATTCACTTTCCAAACGCGCCCAAGTGGAATGTTGCGGAGAGGAAGATTTTTCATTAAGCCATATTACGATCCATAAATTGAATCAGCCAACTCCTAATACAGCTGACACTGCAGCATTATCAAACAAGAATTCATATTCAACAATAGGGTTAAAGTTTCGCACGTAGCGCCTGGCTGAAGCGGATCGCACTGCGCTGCAGTTGATCTCATTAACAATGGACTGGGCTGTAACATACACCGTCAGAGACGTCTTTTCCCCAAAGTTTAAAGGCTCAGGGAATCACCAAGTTATATCACCAAGCCGTTAAATTTTATGGAACGAATAAACCAATACTAATACTTTAACGTCAGAGCACGGCATCCTTGTCAACTTCTACGGAATTTGAATAGATCCACCCCAAAATCCCCAGTGGGAAGCCGCTCCGCATGAATTTACTATGGAATTCAATGGACCAAATATCTTATTCTTAAATTCAAGAAATGAAACCAATAGGATATTCTTGTATGGGACCAATTTGTTCATATGTCATTCCCTCGTGCATAGTCTTTGGAAAGTCCACTTCCAGTCCCGTCTAATGGTAAAATAATGAAAGCGGCGCTCCATGGCTACGCATTGACGAATTTGGCGCGCGCGCCTTAATTATTGCATATGCTGAACTGGAACCCTCACACGGCACGTTGAAGAAAAGTCTGAACTCGGCAGAAAACAGCGACGATATTGGGTCAGACCGATGTCAGATATCAGACCGCAACCTCCTAAGTTCCTTCATTCGCACTCAAAGAAAACATACCCGAGCAGCTTGACCGTGCAGTTATGCCAAGGTGCGGCTCATAGGGCCTATAATATTGTCCCACAAAGTTGCCTTTCTGGCAGAGTGAGACCATTTCTTGATTTGTGAGATAGAAAACACTGCGACGAGCATACCGTGGTGTTTTACGCTGCCAACAAGTGACGCTCGAGTTAGAAAGAATCCTTCGTATCAAGAAATATTAAATGGCTACAATGTGGTGGCAAATATTTGAATAAATTGGTAAAGATTACCGCCGTCACTTTCTCCGCTTTGAATTGCTGTACAATTGCCTCGACGTCTTTAACGACACAATGAGATGTATACGTGTGTACGATTGATCAGTGATGGAATGGAACTTCTTAAGAGAGCAGTTTTTCTTCCTCCGTTTCGCATCTAAAGTTCTGCTTGCAGCGAAAATTACGTTACTGGAAACATGTCTTCTTCCTGTCCTCAAATCATAGACCAAATGATCATTGTGACCGAGAATGTACCTTGTGGTCTCGGTACATCCGCCCCAAGGTGTATGCGGTCAGGACCGTTTCATATAATGTTATTCTCTTCAAATCAGGTATCACCTCCTAACGAGCATCGAATTGTGACGAGCCCTCATCGGCCATGGTGGGAGAGGTATCAACCGGTCAGTTACAAGATGGACAGCCGCAGTGGGACGGAGGACGAGTTTATTGACATGGTGCAGCGCTGTAACAACGCCAATGTTAGGTCAGAATAGCTATCAGTATTTAAACCGAGAATTCAGCTCATCATCGTTGATCAAATCTAATTATCAACTCTAGTGGATATGCTATCGCGTGTCGCGGTCACACCAATCAGAAAGGTCTTGCTGACGAGCAGGTGTACTTCGAACACTATCCAACAGTTCTGCATTAAATCACGTGACAGGATCAGGCCGACGAATGAAAGAGTCCCCTGGAGTATAGTCGGTCGTGATCCATTAAAAGTGCTGCAATTCATGGCACAATGTTATATGCATCTTAGCCGAGTGCAGTCAATGAGCGAGGTTTACTGATGCCAACGGTGAGTGTTTCGACTTAATATTACGACCTAATGCTGAACGGACCGACGAACTTCGAATAAATAACATTTTTGACAACTGGATAATGAACGCCCTCTTTTCGAGAACTGACACGAAAGTTTCGTGAATAACACGTTTCGCAGAATTACCCATGGTTAATCTTGTTTGATACTGTAGCTGTTTTCCGATATGTATACTTTTATTGAAAGCAAGCTAAGTGACTTCTTCTCTTCCCATGAATCAACATAGAGGCGGGTATCAGGAGCTTAGTGCCCAACACGATGCACACAAATTATCAGCTATCTCAAGCCCCGCCTCACTCACGCCCAACGCCAGAATTCGTATTGCTCATTCACTACCAAGGTAATATGCCAAGAATTATTAAATATACAAACGAATGTGTGTTTTTTTACTCATAAAGAAGGACAGAACAAACTAGCAAAAAACTAGACGTGTGCGTCTTTTTGGACGAATTGATGCAACGAATCATTTTACCTTATTGTAGTATCTACGTAGATGGCGTGATCAACCACATGACTGCGGTAGGGCATTCCGGAAATGGATCGTCCGGAAGCTGGTTCGATTCAGCTGGGGACATCCTCACTTTTCCAGGCGTTCCTTTCGGGCTGTTGGACTTCAACGATTGCGCCATATGCGGCACTCCCGACTGCACCATCCATAACTACAACAACTCCAACCAGGTCCGAAACTGTCGTCTGCTGGGGTTAGCCGATCTCGCTCTGGCCAATGAGCACGTGAGAGGGAAAGTTGTCGACTTCATGAATCACTTGATCAACATTGGCGTTGCCGGTTATAGACTCGATGCCGCCAAGCATATGTGGCCCAATGATCTCCAAGCAATCCTCGCTCGCCTGAACAACTTGAACACGGCGCATTTTCCATCTGGCGCGAGACCATTTATATTCCAAGAAGTGATCGATCTAGGAGGAGAAGCCATTTCTATTGGCGAATATACCGGCATCGCTCGAGTGACAGAATTCAAGTTCAGCAAGTACATAGGTGAAGCTATTCGCGGTCAAACCCAGTTGAAAAATCTTAAGAACTTCGATTCCGAATGGGGATTGGTCCATACGGACGACGCCGTGGTGTTTGTAGACAATCACGACAACCAACGTGGCCACGGCGCCGGAGGGTCCAGTATCATTACTTTTTTCGACGACAGGCTCTACAAAATAGCCAATGCGTTCATGTTGGCCCACCCATACGGATTCGTTCGTCTGATGAGCAGCTATTATTGGGAGCGGGATTTCGAAGGTGGGCAGGACAAGAATGACTGGGTTGGGCCTCCGTCCCAGGAAGATGGGACGACTGATAACGTCCCGATTAATCCGAACGGCACGTGCGGTGGTGGTTGGATGTGCGAACATAGGTGGCGCCAAATAACAAACATGGTGGCCTTCAGGAACGCAGTCAATGGTGAAGGAATCACTCATTGGTGGGACAACGGAATGAACCAAATGGCCTTCTCGAGAGGAAATAAAGGATTCATTGCCATCAACAACGATAACCATAATCTAAATACTACTCTACAGACAGGTCTTTCCTCGGGGAAGTACTGTGACGTCATTTCCGGTAACCTCGAAGAAGGGTCTTGCACGGGAACCACTGTCGAAGTCGACACGTCCAATAGAGTCCATATTTCCATTCCGAATTCAGCCGCTGACCCAGTTATCGCCTTTCATATTGGTAAGTATCAAACATAACTTTCTCTCTCGTAAAACGAAATCGATTCTTAATGAGGTCTGATGTAATCCACGGTCTTTTTCTGCTCACCCTGATTCACTTTCGCGAGGTATGATAGCAACCTATTGCGCCTGTCTTATCAAAGTGGTCGATGCCCGAGTTGTCTCGATTTCACGACCTTACGGAGACGCTCTATCAGTGTGTGTGTTAAAACTACATTTATACTTCGCGAATGTGCTTGTTATACGTGGAAGATCTATTCGTCATTGGCTTGAGTTTGATAATTTTGGCTTGCACTCATGCTTCGTTAGGACTTGTCTCCCTTGCAGGACACTCAGTATCGAAGGGAAAGTTATGTTGCAGTAAAATCCGTTTGCAAAATATAATACCGTAAAAGTCTATTGTAGCAGTTTATTAAATCATTGAAGTGTCCGCGCATATCCTGTTTACAAAGTACAGAGAGGTAACCTAGTTTTGTGAGACGTCAAAGAAATGTTCTTCATTGAAAAATATCGCCCTGCCTCAATGGTAGTCAAACGCCTTCGCCCTGTACATTTTCTACAACTCAGATATTATTGTAAATTGTGTAGGCAATACTCCTACTTAAATGTAGGGGTTACTAGATTCTGTTGTATTACTTTTATCTCACTTTATTTAGCTTTAATTATGTGCAGAAATTTATAGATCAGTTTAGCATGTTTTAACTTGTGATTCCAGGCAGTTATACTACAAACTCAGAGCGTCTCCACCTGAACGCAATTTAATGGACGAGATTTCGATTCTCTTGCAGGAGCTTGACAGCGTGTACACTATACAGTATATTGAACAAACCCTTACTACTGTACAATATTCCTTAAAAAGAACATAAATTTGAACTGCGGTCGGAATATAATGATGTATGTTGTATAGGATGAAGGGTCAAGAAGGCGTGTGTATATAGATTCATATATAATCTAAATTTATCCATATATATTGAAATTGTTGCAACACATAGGTTCAATGGTCGGAGGTTCCGGTGACGGGGGTGATAGTGGGGGTGATCCAAACTACCATCGCACTGTGGTCCTGATACAAAAGACCACGGAGATGAACCAAGATCTCTTTCTGGTTGGAGGAATTAACCATGAAAGGAAACCAGGTACGATTTGTCTGAGGTGCGGTCCTTTCGCTCACTATTGGGTGACTCGTACCTCACACGAATCGGATCCGCAGCTGCTTTTCTCCATAGGCAGAATCGGCAGGATGACAGGATGATAGGGGAGTATCACCAGTTAAACTCTCATAGCTACATTGCTGCCCACAGAGTTAGAAATTGGTTTGCAAGGTCGCAACCCAATCATGCCTATAATTAGATTATTTATTCACTTCTTGTCACATTGAAACAGTACGGATAAAGAAAACAGGCATGAACTACGACATACTTATGTTATATTGCATACTATTGTTTACATGATATCTTGATACAAAACTACTTTACTTATTAATTGTTGTCACCCGTATTTCTTATACTAGCACAACAGCCATGCTCACTCGTATTGCCCGGATCAACAGTGATACAATATGATAATACATATGAAACGGAGAGAAGGAAAATGATCTAATAAATCTATATTTTTTGAGTTAATCTAAAAAAATATTTCTAGTCATATCGTTTACATTACGCCCAAAGACAAGGTCGAGAGAAGCCCGGATAGAATTTTAGGATACTCAAATCCGGAGACAAATTAGAATGAAAACGCTATAATATTTTAACTCTGGTGTTACTTATATTGCACAAAGAAATCCTAGGATGTCTATATTATTGCCAGTTTTCGTTGTAAAATGGAAAGTCTATTCGTTCTGTTATAAATGGAATGGAAATAACTGCTATATTTTCATACTATCCAGAGTGTTCCTCTGATGCTGCCACCAGCGAATGTGCCATACCTATCAAGTATAATGATATTGGATCGTCGGCTCACTTTGAGAAGTACAATAATTGGAGAGTTGGCGACACCAAGCTGGACTGGTACGGGCCTGAAGGCGGCCAGGGACAACACGATTTTGTGGCAGCCCTGGGCTCACCCACCGTCTGGACAACTAACGTGTCCGGATCGGATGCATACCTGCCAATTAATGAGTATGTATTATAATTGCTGGCTATAATCTAGCCACAACTTCTCCCATCAACATACATACGTTTGACCGTCACATTCTAGTAGGTTCATCTCACCTCCCCACAGAGCATGCTCCGTTTCACAAGCTCACTCCACGTTACCCTTGCCCCCAATAACGGACGGTGACCTTTACGACGCGGCTATGACGCATAGGGGAAAACTCACGCACAAACGTTCCACGCACTACTTTTCATGTGCTCTGCCCATATAAACTAGATAATTCGTTTCAACGCTAGGTCAACAGAGGTAATATGCAGAATTGAAAAGTAATCGAAATGTTCGACAAACATCCCGGTGTTTTAAATATGAATTTCGATATGGACAAAATTTTATGATCATCTGACAGGAAAGTTCCTAGTGAAATAATGAGAGATTCTAGGGAAAAGTTTTGATAAGAGTTCGTCAGGATTCTGTTGGATTGTATTTTTGTGCAATCTCACACTGTGGGTCGCGAGAAATCAAGATTGAGGACAATGACTGATGCACAGGAGATTTGGTGGATCATTCCCTGATTTTACCCCCGTTATGACAGATGAAAACTCTGAAATATAGAAAGACGAACAAGTTGTACAGTTTTTCAGCAAACCCGTGAAAGTGATTTCTCTGACTCACCTAATATGTAAGGATATATGGACAGTGAGGGAACCAGAACCATGGAATCCCAAGATTCATGCAACCCTGGCAAATGGAGATGCATGTACCAAGCACAACTTAGAGAAGCTATTTTCTGAAAGTCCTGAGGCAGTGAATACCAAGCACAACTGTGATAAGCTTCTTGATGAAAGTCCTGTAGAAAACGATCAGTTACACTGCAACTCCGTTGATTCAAAATTACCAAAACAAAAAACAGGATATCCTGACCTACACTCTACCCCCGCTCGCTTATTTGCATGTGTTGTGTGTGTAATTTCAATTTCTCCTATCTTTTAACGCAGAAGATTATTCTGAAGTGGTGATAGCTGGCATAATTTTATACACATGTACTATATTTTCCTAATATTAAAAGGTGTCATTAATTGTAGCGAATATGCTTGAATACTGGGGAAATATAGCACATATGTATACAATTATGCCAGCTATCACCAGTTCAACATAGTATCCGGGGTTAAAAGATAGGGGAAAGTGAAATTAGACAACACAGTAGCTGATCAGCTGAAGTGAACACACATGCTCTTCTTTGTTCTCTCAATAATATGCAACTGAACCATGATAAAATCTTGCAAGAAAACTATGATCTAAGGAAGCTGGTAGGTGAACTAAAAGCACAGATTAGACACGTCAGTGATATCCCAATCTTCGAATCCCTTCACTATACCAGTGTTATAGGTCAACAGATGGACGAACCAGGGCCAGATACAGGAATACCTGCTAGTGTGATTCTCCTCAGTAGCCAGGAATACGACACAAGGTGTGAGACACCAGCCTGGATCCGAACAGTCCTGTAACCACAACCCTACATGCTGATAATGAAGCACATGGGCAAATTACAAGCATCTGGTCCATCACTCATCATTCAGCCGTCGTCCATTAAAAGAATCTCCGCGTCAATAATCCAAAGACCTATTAATACTCACACTCGCAGTCATACAGTGAACGGGTCGAGAGGTCAACAAATGCAAACCACACCAATACGGGGCCTGTTTCTGTCATTGTGACAGATTACAGGAAGCATAGAGAGCCACCATCAAGACAACAACATGAGTAATCTGCGCCCACTGTGAATCACAACAGGTTTAGTAGACGGATGAACCAGACCGAGAGTACGACACTGGAAGGTCCATATTACAAGGTATCAAAACAACGGATCACGAAAGTGAGTTAAGCTATGACTGTTAGTGGTGCAACCATCCTGGAAATAAATGAGAAACTGTCTTACATGGAACTCCAGTGTTACCGATAAATTATGCTTCAGGTTGGCAGGAACGGCTGTGATCGATTCAGGATCGAAAAATACAAACATCTCCTCAGCATTATCTACAGTGCTTCACCCGCTACGCAGATCATTGTTTCTGGAATATGCCCCAAATGACATGTGTAAGGTATCGGAACGGCCCGCTGGACATTCACAGCTCACAACTGGCTATACTTTGGAATTGATAGACAATGCAATTAACAGAGACTTGTTGGTTGGTGATGAGCTACATCTCCGCTACATGGACGACATCACTATTCTACCATCGTAGAGACCCAGTTAAAATCATACAAGACAAGAATATTCCTTACGCGTGAATCTCAAATGTTACCGGTGTGGTGAAACTGGACACACGGAGGATAATTGCCAGCATAAATAATCATTTAAATGTTTCGTGTAGAAGAAGAAAAAACGGAAGGAAAAAGAAACTTTGCAGATCAAGATAAGAAATATGTAAAAGCTTCAAGTATGGATGCCGTATCCCAATACTCTATGTCTGTAGAAATTCCCAAGACTGTCTGTACCAGTAACATATTTTATTTATTGCACAGTCTTTGCCAACTACTGTAACAAACCTGACAGTGAAGATTCTAGAACGCTTTTGCTTGATGTTTTATACCATTTCAGCTTAACTACTACCTCGAAACGCATACATGAAGCCCACCTGAACATAGGCAATTTATTTCCAGAAGGAGACTAACCTAAATTGCTATTGTTCAAACCAAAAAGGGAAGTTGAAATTCTATGCTTAACTGAAGCTTTTCTAAAACTTGAGAACAGTAGTACTGAAGTCATCCTCGAAGGGCATGAGATTGAGCCTTTTGATAGAAAAAATAAAGTAGGAGGTGGGATATTATGTAACCTATAGTGAGAAAGTATTATTATCCAACCTATAGGTTAAGTCAGGGGCGGATATTTTGAACACGCTTTGCATCAGCATCATATATAGTAGATGTTATCACTTGCAGCAGCAAAAGGTAGAATGTCTGTCTGCTGCAAAACAGGGGACCCTCGGTGGCCGACTGGTCTAAGGCGCTTCGCTGGTGACCGCTAGCCTCACACCAATGAACCGGCACGGATTCGAACCCAGCTGTCCCATGTGTGAAAGTTTGACAGTTACTTGCCGACGGGCGGTGACTCTCTCCGGGTACTCCGGCTCCCTCCACCAACCAAACTGACTGTCACCATATGAATGAAACAAACTCACTCACCTGCTGCAAAACATTGCTATAATTGCTATAAGAGCGCGTGTGCGCTTTCTCGAAATGACTGTACATTGTGGGAGCTACCAGTGCAACAGTGTACAGCAGCGATTTGGCTATTATTACGATTATATATGGCTATACATTGTATACTTGCATAGACTATATTATTGTACAATAATGTTCCTTTTGTACATGTTCCTATAATTGGCATTAGCGACCATAACCAGTTTGTGTCGCACTAGATAAAGGAATACTACAATCCATTGCCTTTCTTGTAAATACTTCAACACTGGTGCTTATTTTTAATCAGAAGGATGTGGAACTTTGCTAAGATAGCTATTTGGGGTTGTGGAACGTGATTTAAAACAAACAATAATTCAAAACGGATACTTGACGCCCAAGGGCCGACGGGACACATGTACTGGGCCGACGGGACACATGTACATCTATATACATTGTACTTCACAATTTCTGAGGCTATCTTTCGTCGTAGATATGTATTTGCTACAGTTTTAGAAGGGGGTTGCAAAAGGGAGTGTAGATGGGTGGTCAAAAGGGCATTTAACATGAATTTTGTCCAGCTGGTAAGGCTAGTGCTTTCGCAGAAAGCTACTGAATCGTTGACAGGATAATGAAGAGATCACTGACGGACGACCTGAATTAAACAGAAATAAAAAGGGCCAGTGGGGGAACCAGGAACTATTTTGGGTAGAAGGTTGAAAAACTTGGTCAGTATAGCTATGGGGTCTAGAAATATGGCATTGAAATATGTTCAAGGTGGTGTCCGAGGCAGATCTGAGAGGGTAGAGAAGGGAAATACGGATTTTATGTTTCGCTGACTGTAGTAGCAAACATAAATAAGTGTAGGCTATGCGATCTGGTTATATGCGATCTGGTTATCTCAAATTATACCAACCAAAACCTCATCCGGGTCGCTCCATCCATAAATTCGGTATACACCACCATGCCTAACCTATATACTTCGGCATGAAATAAGATATTTTTCACTCCTTTCAGATTTGATGAGGTATAAAAATATAGATATGGTGCTTTGCTGTGTGATATTTCAGGGGTCTTTACGATTATCCGGCGATACATGTGTTGCCGATAATAGAACAGAGTCGCGCCATTGGAACAAGTGTAGGCCGCGACAAACCGGCAACGAAAATATGCATTGCCGTTCATCGCCAGACGGGTTGCCATGGTCACATCAGATGCACGTGCTGCAGTAAGTTACGTGTTCAGCTTAAAGAGAAAATAAATGACATCGAAATATACTCCAGATCAAAGGGAATACCAACTTTTCAATTCAATGTAGCAAAATTTTCATGAAACATGCAGTCAATTGAATAATACCGTCACCAAGAGTAAAGTGGTTGAAGGTCACGTGTGGTTTTGCCAGCAAACCCTGTACGATTATCTGTCGAATGGTATCGCTCGAATCGGAAAAACGTAAGGGCCTCAGGCATTCGTAAATCGCGACCCCATCCTCCCGCCATTGAAATTCCCTGCTCAGGTTATCGAAACGAACAATCGCCGTTGGTCCGTTATTGATCAATTAATAATTTATTCTGAGCATTTTACAACTCAGATGAGCTTAATATATATCATTTAATTCTTGAAATACGCAGGACCACGATACTACAAAAATTATATTATATTTTTCGTATTATCAAAAGGTATGGTGATCATTACTGGTTGATAGACGTGAATATGGACTGTACCAAATCGGATTATGGCTGGTTCGAGGTCAAGGCCCGGGTGTCAAACTACCACGAAAATGAAGGCTGGGAGGAGGACATCCGTCAGGACATGTCGTGTGGAGGCTCGGCTGGGGTTTCCCTACCCTTCATCAGCGACAACCACGTGGCACACTGCGGCAAAATCAATGTGTTTGAGTTCGGCAAGGGAAACTGTTTTATCGAAGACTTCTGACGAACTATCAACTATAAGTGATTTGTTAAAAAACGAATACGAATCCAGAAAAAAACACACTTTTCATCAATTTACTTTTTTCTTTATTCCAAAGAGGCATATTCATTAGAATATCCAGTGATATATGACGATCAAAATAAAACTGCAGTCCAAAAACCTTGCGAGCAATGGCGTGTACCTTCTCGTCAGAGTTTGAGTACTGTTTCAGTACAAAACGTAGACAAAATATGCATTGCTATGAACATGTGTCAGTACTATATATAGGGCAATCTTCCTTAGTATTGACCTTTATTTACTTTGGATAAAGGTCACGTCCGGTATAGTCCAGTCAAGGCGCCACAGGTGGATATTCCTCCAGGAAGATGGGCCGTCTCTGGGGAGGTCTGGGTTTTTCTGTGTAACTTAAGACATATGACATAAGGCATGTGGCATACTAATAGCAATATACGAGCGTAGCCTTCAAGATCTTCGGCGTTATGTTTCGTAATTCAGCTCAAACCTGGGCTATGGGATGTGTGAACCTCACGTAGCCTACCGGCACTTCACGATCCTGGAGGTGTTCATATGAACAGTGACAATCAATGCGTGACTGAGATACATCATTCTCTAGATAACGACTTTACAACGAAAATCATATGGATTAAGAATTCTGACCAGCGATACGGATTTGATATTTTTGGAACATCATGATGACTTGCCATCATCATTAAACATTGTTGATCGCATCTCTCTTGCAGGAAACTAGCCTATGTTTATGTACACTATCACTGTTTAGTTTTAATTTAGCGTTAATGCTGTTGTATGGGTTAGGTCTTTTAGGAATTTTGGTATTCTGAATTTTCACCAATAAAAGATGTCAACATTTTTTTTACGAGTGTAATAAAATGGACATTTGTTTGTTTTTGGAAGTTTTGGTGAAATTCTTGAAGGGAATTGCTTTCGTATGTAAAATATGACACCTTTAACCAAAAGCAAGGTTTGGTCCTAAATCTTATTGAAAGCTACTGTAGTTAAAGGTGTCATATTTTCATGATATAGAATGATGTCAAAATGCTTCAGTGTCATATCAAGGCCTGTTAGGCCAATAACGGAAAATTCCTGGTTCACAGTATACTGCTATTCTTCAATGTGTTAATATTTCACTACGATAGGGCAATACTCATTTCTTCATTTGCCGCTAATGCAGATGATTACAGCATTTTGTAACTAAAACATTATCTCTTCGTATTCAAGAAATGACCCTGAACAAGAGGTGACGCTTTGCTTTCCCAAGTTATTATGCTTGTGTTTTTGTGGTTACTTCCTTATTTATTGTTACATCCAAACTGAACTTTTGGCAGACATTTGCAACTTTCGACTCCGCTGATATATTAATATTAATATATTGATTATTGTTGGTAAATAGCTGGTTCGTTCAAAAGAATATAAAGGGTAACTGTATGAAAAAGAAATTCCAATTAGACTGGCCTCGACTGGCTGACAAGGAATTCGGAATTACCTGAACGTTACCTCACAATGTACCGGTCGACTCCGAGAGGGACAATAGACCAGCAGAGAGCGACGCTGAAGGGGGAAAAATCCATCTAAAGCGACCACCTCCTTTCTGCATTGGGACAAAGATGAAAATTTCAACGACAGCTTGATTCGCCTCCGGGAAATTTAGAAGTCCGACGCGTTCAAGACATTTGGACAATGTTAATAGTAATGAATAAGTTCAATCAAATTCATAAATGATGCAGGTAGCGTTTTTGGGGATGCGTTCGCTTTGGTTGGGCGGAATTGTAAATAACTTCGCCTAGTATCTATTCAAAGTTTCATTAGTTGACGATTACGCGTCTCGACGACCCTAGCTCTTGTCAGCAGTAGAAGCTATTAATTCCATAAGATATTTATTATTCGTTGTTTCACTGTTTTTATCAAATTCAGTTTGCTTTTTTCCAGTCTTGGCTTTGTATTCATTTTCGGGTTGTGGGATGCACCCAGCTATCCTGCAGAATGTTTCTGGTGTTTCTCATGAATGGTTTTGCTATTTTAGCCGGGATTACGGGCTGTATCCCCTAGTAATGTAAAGTCACTGGTACGTTGAGACGTCCTCGGGGGTGGGGTGTGTGAGGGGCGGTTGATACTCCATCTTTCCCTAGCTAAAGCTCCGCGAACATGAAGGGATGGGTTTTAACTCGGAGTATCTCGCATATCTCGCTTAGTAGCATTTGCTAGATCCTGTGTTAAATGTGATGATTTTAATCAACGTCACAAAACATTGTTGCAGAAACTTATAAAACAGGGCTATTCCACCAAGCGCCTCCACTCAAAGTTTCTCAAATTTGGCGATACATATCGCATGCTGATAGCAAAATACGAACGTAGCGTGCAAGATCTATGGCGCTACGTTTCGTAACATGTGTCTAATTCCGCTTAACCCGGGGCTAGGGGCCGTATGAGCCCATGTACTTCAAGATCCTCATGGTACTCATATGAACAGTCACAATCAAAGCGTGACTGAGGTACATCATTTTTAGATGACGACTCTATAACGAATATTATGGATTAAGAATACTGATCAGCGATACGGATTTGATATTTTTGGAACATCATGATGTCTTGCCGGCATCATTGAAAACCGTTGACCGCTTCTCTCTTGCAGGAAACAAGCCTATGTTTATGTATACTTTTGTCTTTTTGAATTTGGTGCTAATACTGTTATATGGAAATGGAATAGGTCTTTGGATTATGGACGCGGATATTCTGGTTGTTACTCCATGTAAGGGAGCACGAGAATTCTCTGTGTTATTATATACAGTGGATTTTCGTGACTGGTGGCTCCAGGTCTCCCTGCGTGGGATCATACATTATATTGAAACATGTACATGTAACAGCTGTGGTTGGAAATATTATCAGGTCCATTGTCCCTTGTAAGACGACAGTGTTAAAACGACACTTCATAAGATATGTATATTTTCTACAGCGACACACTAAAAACGACACTTTCATTGAGTTATATATTGTACGCATTGTTGAAAATATTACCAGGGGCATTGTCACTTGTATGACGACAGTGTTAAAACGACACTTCATAAGATATGTATATTTCCTACAGCGACACACTAAAAACGACACCTTCATTGAATTATATATTGTAAGCATGTTTGAAAATATTATCAGGGGCATTGTTACTTGTATGGCGACAGTGTTAAAACGACACTTCATAAGATATGTATATTTTCTACAGCGACACTCTGAAAACGACACTTTGATTAAATCATGTGACAGCAATGGTCTGTGTTATTATATACAGTTGATCAAACTTTCTACAGCGACACTGTAAAAACGACAGTTTCATTGAACCGTTAACTGAGTGAGGGTTGAAAATGTTATCGGTCTATTCTCAGTTCCAAGACGACAGTGTTAAAATGACACTTCATAAGATGTGTATATTTTCTACAGCGACACTCTGAAAACGACACTTTGATTAAATCATGTGACAGCAATGCTCTGTGTTGTTATATACCTGTGTTGTTATATACCGATCTTCCTGATTGGTGGAGGTCTCCCTGTGTGAAATCATACATGTACATGTATGTGGGTTTTTCTAAAGACGAGACTTTTCATTGAAACATGTACATGTAACAGCTATGGTTGGAAATATTAATCGCACCATTCTCCCTATTAAGACGACAGTGTTAAAATGACACATATGGGTGAGCAGAACTATTCTCCTGCCAGAGCGACAGTCTGGGAAATGACATTTCATACGATATGTATATTTTCTACAGCGACACACTAAAAACGACACTTTCATTGAATTAGATATTGTAAGCATGGTTGAAAATATTACCAGGGGCATTGTTACTTGTATGACGACAGTGTTAAAACGACACTTCATAAGATATGTATATTTTCTACAGCGACATACTAAAAACGACACTTTCATTGAATTATATGTTGTAAGCATGGTTGAAAATATTACCAGGGGCATTGTCACTTGTATGACGACAGTGTTAAAACGACACTTCATAAGATATGTATATTTTCTACAGCGAGACACTGGAAACAACAGTTTGATTAAATCATGTGACAGCAATGCTCTGTGTTGTTATATACTGATCTTCCTGACTGGTGGAGGTCTCCCTGTGTGAATGATACATGTACTTGTGAATTTTCTAAAGATGACACTTTTCATTGAAACATGTACATGCAACAGCTATGATTGGAAATATTATGTGGACCATTGTCCCTTGTAAGACGACAGTGTTAAAACGGCACATGTCTGGGAGCAGGACTATTGTCCTGCCAGAGCGACAGTCTGGGAAACGACACTTCATATAAAGATATATATATTTTCTACAGCGACACTATGAAAACAACACTTTCATTGAATTAAATATTGTAAGTATGGTTGAAAATATTACCAGGTCTATTCTCACTTCCAAGACGACAGTGTTAACACGACATATATGAGGAAGCAGGAATATTCTCCTGCCAGAGCGACAGTCTGGGAAACGACACTTCATAAGATATGTATATTTTCTACAGCGACACACTAAAAACGACACTTTCATTGAATTATATATTGTAAGCATGGTTGAAAATATTACCAGGGGCATTGTCACTTGTATGACGACAATGTTAAAACGACACTTCATAAGATATGTATATTTTCTACAGCGACACTCTGAAAACGACACTTTGATTAAATCATGTGACAGCAATGGTCTGTGTTATTATATACAGTTGATCAAACTTTCTACAGCGACACTGTAAAAACGACAGTTTCATTGAACTGTTAAAAGTGAGGGTTGGAAATGTTATCAGGTCTATTCTCACTTCCAAGACGACAGTGTTAAAAACGACACTTCATAAGATATGTATATTTTCTACAGCGACACTCTGAAAACGACAGTTTGATTAAATCATGTGACAGCAATGTTTAGTGTTGTTATATACCGATCTTCCTGATTGGTGGAGGTCTCCCTGTGGGAAATCATGCATGTACTTGTATATGAATTTTTCTAAAGAAGACACTTTTCATTGAAACATGTACATGTAACAGCTATTGTTGAAAATATTATGCGGACCATTTTTCCTTGTAAGACGACAGTGTTAAAACGACACATGTGGGGGAGCAAGACTATTCTCCTGCCAGGGCGTCAGTCTGTCAAACTATTTTACCCTGGCTAACCCTGCTTTGACACTCGACTTCACGTACATTCCTCCCTAACACCACTTTGACACTCCACTTCAAGTACATTTGTCCCCAACTCCGCTTTGACACTCGAATTCACATACATACCTCCCTAACCCCGACTAGACAAACTGCAGACTTTGGTGGAGAAATATATTTTTTATAGCTGAAACGAACCTGAACTTGATAGTATGAAAGTTACCTAACCCGAAGTCCTAAACCCGCTTTGACACTCGACTTCACGTACATCTGTCCCTAACACCGCTTTGACATTCAACTTCCCATACATTCATCCCTAACACGACTTTGACAGTCAACTTCATATACATTCCTCCCTAACACCGCTTTGACACTCGAATTCACATACATTCCTCCCTAACCCCGATTTGACAAACTACAGAGTTCGGTGGAGAAATAAGTTTTTTATAGCTGAAACGAACCTGAACTTGATAGTATGAAAGTTACCTAACCCTAAGTCCTAAACCCGCTTTGACACTCGACTTCATGTACAGTCCTCCCTAACACCACTTTGACACTCGGCTATTCGTACATTCCTCCCTAACACCACTTTGACACTCGTCTTCACATACAAGCCTCCCTAACCCTGCTTTGACACTCGACTTCACGTACATTCCTCCCTAACACCATTTTGACACTCAACTTCAAGTACATTTGTCCCTAACTCCGCTTTGACACTCGAATTCACATACATTCCTCCCTAACCCCGACTAGAGAAACTACACTTTGGTGGAGAAATAATTTTTTTTTATAGCTGAAACGAACCTGAACTTGATAGTATGAAAGTTACCTAACCCTAAGTCCTAAACCCGCTTTGACACTCGACTTCAGGTACAATCCTCCCTAACACCGCTTTGACACTCGGCTACACATACATTCCTCCCTAACACCGCTTTGACACTCGTCTTCACATACAAGCCTCCCTAACCCTGCTTTGACACTCGACTTCACGTACATTCCTCCCTAACACTGCTTTGACACTCGACTTCACATACATCTGTCCCTAACACCGCTTTCACACTCAATTTCCCATACATTCATCCCTAACACGACTTTGACAGTCAACTTCATATACATTCCTCCCTAACACCGCTTCGACACTCGAATTCACATACATTCCTCCCTAACCCCGATTTGACAAACTACAGAGTTCGGTGGAGAAATAAGTTTTTATAGCTGAAACGAACCTGAACTTGATAGTATGAAAGTTACCTAACCCTAAGTCCTAAACCCGCTTTGACACTCGACTTCACGTACAGTCCTCCCTAACACCGCTTTGACACTCGGCTACACGTACATTCCAATCCTAACACCGCTTTGGCACTCGTCTTCACATACAAGCCTCTCTAACCCTGCTTTGACACTCGACTTCACGAACATCCCTCCCTAATACCGCTTTGACACTCAACTTCAGATACATTTGTCCCTAACACCGCTTTGACACTCAAATTCATGTATATTCCTCCCTAACCCCGATTTGACAGACTTTGGTGGAGATATAATTTTTTTCATAGCTGAAACGAACCTGAACTTGATAGTTATAAAAGTTACCTAACCCTAAGTCCTAAACCCGCTTTGACACTCGACTTCAGGTACAGTCCTCCCTAACACCGCTTTGACTCTAGGCTACACGTACATTCCTCCCTAACACCGCTTTGACACTCGTCTTCACGTACATTCCTCCCTAACACCGCTTTGACACTCGACTTCACGTACATTTGTCCCTAACATCGCTTTCACACTCAACTTCCCATACATTCATCCCTAACACGACTTTGACAGTCAACTTCATATACATTCCTCCCTAACACCGCTTTGAACACTCGGCCACACGTACATTCCT
>JAVTVY010008453.1:0-49665 GCA_036873755.1 Hanleya hanleyi
ATGACGCTGTCTTCAATAAAATCGTGCATAAATGAACTATACTTTGAATCAAGAAAATCAGCGATTTTGACTGTATCGAGTGACGAAATGGTTGCGGTAATAAAGAAAGGCTGGTCTTGTACTCGTGTATCTAAGCATATACAGACTTTATTCTTCATGTAAACCATCCCGACGAGAAAGGCGACTATACTCTGATCTCGGCATTGGTAATTAAAATAATTCAAATGGCGGCCTGGCCTCGCTTTCATCGGGTCATGCGCAGTGGCACTTGTTTTGACTTCGCACTTCGCATCCTGCCTTCGTGTTTGGACTTCGCGCTTCGCATCCTGCCTTCGCACTTCGCATCCTGCCTTCGTGTTTGAACTTCGCGCTTCGCATCCTGCCTTCGCGCTCCGCATCCTGCCTTCGTGTTTGGACTTCGCGCTTCGCATCCTGCCTTCGCGCTTCGCATCCTGCCTTCGTGTTTGAACTTCGCGCTTCGCATCCTGCCTTCGCGCTTCGCATCCTGCCTTCGTGTTTGGACTTCGCGCTTCGCATCCTGCCTTCGCACTTCGCATCCTGGCTTCGTGTTTGGACTTCGCGCTTCGCATCCTGCCTTCGTGTTATAAAACCACATACCTGAAACAATGCAGCGATGTCCCTTATCGGCCACCATAGTTTTTGCATGGTGAGTAGACATGGCATTGCTGTATTTCGACAAAAACAGTGAATTTTTAGGGGTCGTTGTGGTGGTCAGCGTGGCTCCTATGGACAAAATGACATTTTCTATAGGACGTTCTGGCTCCCAATAACTCCAGCATATTAAACAAGAGCCTGAACGATCTATTTTATTGGACTACTATTCATCCACATAATATTATGAAGTCCATGCAGATCTTTCAAAAGTTTCATCACTATTTGCACGGTTTCTTTGCTTAATTTCTCCAGAGGAAATTGTCAGAATGAAATATATAACTGACCGTCGTATGGCGCTCGATCGCCGTTCATCTGCCCTCCAGCACATTAGAAAACAAAACATTTATTCTACTGCTATTTATATAAATAGTGCAACAAAAGTAGGTTCCCCCAAAGCGTTGTTTGATATGTCCCAAGATACTTGCCCGATCGCGATGACATTTTGCACGCACTATCCCAGTAATCAAGCCGACACCGTGTATCGAGGATTATCCTGTAGATGCAGTTATGCTCTAATGAGCATGCGCAAACTGTAAATATTCAGTTCGTCACACATTCAACATGTTCACTTGGTGTGTCGACGGCCAGTAATCGTTAATATCGCGTGTAACCACCACGACACTATCACATTCTGACGACGAGATCGCATCGTGTTGATGAGGCGTGTGATCTGATTTTGCGGGATGGCTTACTATTCCTCCTCAAAATGGGAGTTAATCGAATTGAGGAACGAGTTGAATCCGCGCCACATTCGACAATGACTTAGCAATGTCGTCGCGGATTTATCATACTGAATACAGGTATGAAATTTTTCAGGGAAAACATTGATTTTAGCGTTTTCGTTCCAAAATTCAGTTTCAAAACAATCTGGAATGCATGAATTTGACCTTTGTGCAAGCCAGTGATACGTTTCTGGGTTTTTTTTTATATTTTCGGTCTTTTTCAAGACACCGATCGCGCGTCATGCAAAGAATGATCTTGCCACTAAGAAAGCCACATCATCTGTTTAAATCAACATGAAAACAGACTTTCGAAATAGCAAAATATCTGGTCTTACTGGATACCTATTAAAAACAAGAGAGCGATTTAACGTCACATTCAGCAATAAGGTAAGTAAACAATCGTAAAGTGACTGACCACACCAAAGACCTGTTGCATACCTTTTTTTTTAAATAAACCGGTAGCTCTCAAATATTTAAAATCAAATCTTCCCTCATTCGATTAAAAAGATATTCTAAACTGGCTGCTCGGTAAAAAAAATCTCTCACATCTTAAAATCTACACAGCTGATCAAAATAGGTCTACAAACATGAAATTATCGCCAGTATCATCCAAACTGTACTGGCTCTGTCATCATTTGATAATATTCACCACGGAGATTCCATGTGAAGTATTTCAAACCGAGAGCATGGCTCTCCCAACACTGCCAAGTACTGGCGAATAGACGGCAAAGCCTTCAAAACCTGTCGTTTAACAGCTTCGAACACTGTCACTACTCTTCTCAAACGCGGCCAGCCAAAAAACACTATCAATTGTAGAGTATTATTTTCCATCAACAAAAACAGATCGCACAATTGCTGCAACAGTTTACCAAGTTAAAAATAATGAAATTCAGCCGAGAAGAACTAAGTAGTATATAAAAGCGATATTCGGCCTTATTTCACCCGGATGTAGAGGTCATTTGGGGAGGTCACGGGAGTATAGTTCCGGCAGGATCACCAAAAGCTACCTCCAATACAGGAGAGTTCCAATTGTTGGAGGGGATGTATTCAGGATGTATTCCTCCGCGGTGATGCGGTCTGGCCGCGGTTTTGGCGGTGATTCGGTCTCGGGGGAAAAAGCTTCCGCGGAGAAAAAGTAGATAGAATGGTCCGATGGGGTCGAGTTAGGTATCAAAGTGAAGCTTATGTGAAGGGGCATCTAATGGGCTGGGTGCGTGGTTGACATATCGGCCTTCTGTGCATGCGCGGTGGCCCAAGGGTATGGAAATAGACGTTTTGGGATGATGGGGAGTCCCTAATGGACCGATGGGGTCGAGTGAGGTATCAAAGTGAAGCCTATGTGAGGGGGCATCTGATGGGATGGGTGTGGGGTTGAACTACCGGCATTCTGCGCATGCGCGATGGCCCAAGTGTATGAAAATAGACGTTTTGGCATCGAGCGGGGTTTCTCATGGGCCGATGGAGTTGTATGAGGTATCAAAGTGAAGCTTATGTGAGGGGGCATCTGATGGGCTGGGTGTGGGGTTAAAATAGCGGCATTCCGCGCATGCGCGGTGGCCTAAGGGTATGAAAATAGACGTGTTGAGAGCTAGGGGAGTCCCTAATGGGCCGATGGAGTTGAGTGAGGTATCAAAGTGAAGCATCTGATGGGTTGGGTGTGCGGTAGGGATATCATTCTGCGCATGCGCAGATGCAATGCGGAGCTCTCGTCCAATCAGAAGCGCGTATTTCAAATCCGTCAGAGCTCTCGTCCAATCAGAAGCGAGTATTTTGACCCGGTGCATTATGGGACATATCCAAGATGGCGGCACGTATGTTCAAGATGGCGGCACATCCGGTGTCGAAAACTGGCCATTTCGTCGGGATGTTGTCACCTAGTGTCGAAAACTGGACCGTGTATGGGTACCGCTCTACGTTTTGGAGCTAGGGGAGCCACTAGTGGTCCGATGGAGTTGTAGGAGGTATCCATGTGAAGCCTAGGTGAGGGGGCTAGACTAGGGTGTCGTTTCCATTCTGCTGCGCAGGTCTCGTGGGGGTTGTGACGTCATTTCCGGTTGGGGTGAATGGGCGTGACCTTTGGACATGTCTAGACTTGTCTATCTGTTGATGTACTGGGGTTTTTCCCCACAATGGCGTTCACCTTCGGACGTGGTTTGGTGGGTCTGCGCAAGTGTGTGACGTCACTTCCGGGTTTCACTAAAACTACCTCCAAACATAGAAGAGTTCCATTAATAACAAGTTCAGCAATGTTTATATAGTTTATTATCCCCAATGTTACATCATACCCAGGCTGGGGGAGCCGCCCTGGGTATGTTTAGTATGTTCACAGCAAAACAAATTGAAGTATCAAACACCATGTTTTATTATATAACGCACCATCACATTAGGTACAAGGGTTTACTGAGCTCAATTCAACGATCAGCATGTAGACATAGAGAGTGTGTGCGGCATGTTATGGTATTCATCAGTGCGCGGGTGACGCATTCAACCGATGGCGGTGGTCGGTCAGCTTGGTCAGGAAAAACGTGACATTGGTTACCCTCTCTACCACCCATTGTATGTTGGGGCATTGACGATGTGCCCATCTCAAGGGTTCCACGGTGTCCAGTATCTCCAGCATCGTCTCTAGTGACCTCCGGTTAATGATGGTGAACGGCTGGTCAGACACAGATATTATTGCCGGGATAATAATACCGTAACTGGCCCGTCTTTTTGTGACGTAAAATGTACCCGAAAGCGACATTCAATTTGAAGGCCGTAGTTTGATCTTTGAAGATGGCTTCCACGTAGCTGCGTAGACGGGTGCGGTTGGTCAGTGGAAAATTGTATCTTGAATAGGGCCCTGAGGGTGGAAACAGTGCCGTGTAATGGACCAATGGCGCCGATCGATGTCACTCACTGGATGCTTGTCCTGTAAGAGATCGCCCAGAAAAAGTTTGATGTTGTCAGGCGTACGACTCGAAACCGTAATGCTGGGGTCCGGCTGGATATCCAGGCTCTTCTGAACTGTGGGTATAGGCGGGCTCTCCTTCATCGCATCACCAGTGGCGTTCGTCTCCCCGGGCTTATCTTCACTGGGTCTGACCTTCCGCGGCTCCTCTTCAGTAGGAAGTTGTCGCTCAAACCGTAGAGACGGACCATGAATCAAACGCTGATGCCGTCTTAACTGTGCGTCGTTTGAAGAGTTGACCACAATCCTCGCATGGACGCTAGCGTCGCCCATGAATTGAACGTTCGTGGCGCAGTAACTGATCCTCCCGATTAAATGACCCTGCGCAGTGCTTCTGGCAAGCTGTGCAAATGAACACGAAGGTGAACGCCATTGTGGAAAACCCCCCCAGACAGGTCAGTACATGCATTCCTATGATGGTCACGCATAATAAAAGGATTGATCTGTAATCTATGTTGTTGTTGTTGTTCTCTTTTTTGGATTAATCCATCAGAATAGTACGTATCACGGACTACACCCGTTGAGCTACATCTAGGCGCGCATGTGTGACCTGGTCTATAAAACACGTGTCTCTGGATCCTACACCTTCATTTCTACGGTTGCAGAGCCATGACGGAGATCCAGCCCTATGCGACTCGCATTTTACAGCATGCCACCGTGGTGAATTCACTCACGGGTTACCGAGCAGTGGTCCGGTCCATGTTTGCAGATGGCGACGACAACGAGAGGCGACGCCAGACCCTGAACGAGTTCACAGAAGCGGTCCTCGACAGAGTGCACTCGATGGAGAGGTGTGCCATCACTCACCACTACTGGACTATGACAGCCATCCTTGATGCTCGGGCTATGGACCAGGAGCGTTCACGCCGGAACCAACGACGGCTGGTTGGCCTCACAATAGTCTGTGCCCTATTGACCCTGGCGCTGTGGTATTGACAGTGGCACCTGACTATAAATACGAGGGTCAGACAGAGTGTGCGTCATTCAACGATCGTCATTGGATCAAGCATGTCACCCGTCCTACGAGCCATCCTGCCCCTTACACCCCGGGTGGGGTTACACGTCTATGAAGATAAAGTCACCCTCGTGGAAGACCGTGGAGATGTTTGCTGGTCGCCCGCTGAGATCGTATCGAATACGGTTACGCTACACCGTGACGGCTGGACCAAATTTAAACGGGTGTTGAGCGGCGAGCTCGATGGACGCGTCATCCACATAGACAATGCCATCTACGTATACCGTGGACCCTTCTTCCCACGCCTGGGTCGCTACCAAGACCCTACGCGAAGCTTCACCCTAGACCCCGATCTGTGGATAGCCTTCGAGAAAGTGGTGCCTATCGTGGACCAGCTGTTTACACCTGACGAGCAGTCATCAGACGAGTTGGAGTGGGCTCGTGCCCGGAGACAAGCGGCGGCCGAACCCAATGAACAACTGTCTAGCCATGAACCCGACGACGATGCCATTGATTACCCGGCTAGACTCAGTCAGCCCAGTGACATGACCACCTGATCCTTTGATCTCACGGGGTTGTCCCTATAAATACGGGAGACAGTCAACTCTGGTACCATTCACGTACTGACCATGGCGGAGCATATGATACTGGCGTATCCCAGCTTGACCCCCGAGGTTTTCCTGCACGTGTATGCGGATAAGGTCGATATCATGGAGGAGGTGGGAGACATCTGTGATGCGGACCCTACACAACCCTGCCCGGCTCACATTCGTTTGTCCCGAGAGGGCTGGACCAAATTCAAACGCGTGTTGTCTGGTGAACTGGACGGCGATCTCATCCACTTGTGTCACGATGTGTACATCCGACGCGGCCCTTTCTTTGCTCAATTGGCTCGGCTAGATGGGGGTACAGTGCATTTTACCCTTCACCCTGATCTATGGTCTGCATTGGAAGATGCCGTGGTAGATGTGGATGAAGTGCTTATGAAGGGGTCATCAGACGAGTTGGGCTGGTCATTTACCACGGACACTGTGAAAGCCCACGAAGAAAATCAGAAAGAAACTCCGGCCCAAGATATACCCGTTATAAATAAACGATAGAGCCAGCGTCCATCATCATTTTGTCACCATGAAGCGCTGGGAGAAGGTGTTGGATAACTTATACTACAGTCCCGACAGTCCGGCGGCCTATAGTGCATTGTCGGCTCTCTATCGAGCGGCCAAACCCCAGGTTGTACAACGTGCCCAAGTCCGAGATTGGTTAAGAAAACAAGACACCTATACCTTACATCGAGCTGTCCGTCGCCATTTTCTACGGAACCGGGTCAGGGTGCACTCCACACTAGGCCACGGTTTCGCACAAATGGCCCCTCCCTAATTTTATAATAAGGAAGGACGCCCGATTTTGACAGCATGGTAATTCTTCTTACCTTTCTACTAGCTGATATCTATAGTATCACCCTGCTGCACGTAACCATTTCTCCAAACGAAGATATAACAATTGCTTGTTGCTCGCACCCACTCGCCACTACAGAGTTAATCGTGTCCGGAATTGAATATCTGGCGGGTCAAAATCCGCACTTTTTCGGGAAGCGAAAATGATGATTCCTTTATGGCGATAAAATTTTACAAAAAACGAGTAGGTCGACCCCCTGTTTTTTTCGCCATTTTAAATTGTTCTTTGGACGGAAACACTTTAACATACATAAAAAGAAAATCATTTCATACGTTTTCTCTGGGTTGCGGGTAGAATTTGACACATTTTCATATATTTTATGGAGTTTTCCAGAAAAGTTGAAGAAGGTTTAAGGAGGATTGTACGTATTTTCTATTCAATTTCAATAGCTCACAAGTCTTCTGAAATAATGGCACGGGTGTGCCCATTTAGAAAATATATACTTTTACAGGGTTTTTGTTAAAGATTTTACATCAATTTGTGGCCGAAGATTCGAACCCATGCCTGTTTTTAGCCGCACATCATTTAGGTGTGGAATGCACCCTCATCGTGGGAGGAATAGATGCCCAGTGGCAAGCGGATTTGGTCGATATGAGCGCCTTTGCCAAACACAACGATGGGAATCGGTATATCCTGACGTGCATCGATATCCTATCCAAGTTTCCCTGCCTCTCCCTCTTCCCTCCGTTCCCTTCCCCGTCGTGATATAGCTGAAAAAATGTTGAAAGCGACGTTAAACCCTATTCACTCACTCACTCACTCCTATCCAAGTATGCGTGGGTGGTACCCATCCGGACGAAAACGGGGGCGAATCTCATAGCGGCGTTCAAAGACATCTTCAAGACCGGGCGCAAACCTTTGTATTTGCAAACCGACGAAGGCACGGAATTCTTCAACAGACCGTTCCAAGCCTTTCTCAAGAAACAGAAGGTATTTTTCTTCCATACGTACAACGAGACCAAGGCTTCCGTGGTGGAAATGTTCAACAGGACATTCAAAGGCCGCATGTATAAATATTTCACCTATAAGAATACAATGCGGTACATCGATGTTCTCCCGAAACTTGTGAGGGGTTACAATCGAGCCTATCATCGGAGTATAGAAAGAGCCCCCATTACCGTGACCCAACACAATGAAGCCCAAGTCCGGCGTGTCTTGTACCCCAGGCCATCGCAGCGAACGCCGAAGGCGGTGTACAAGGTCGGGGACCCTGTACGGATCAGTAAAGTCAAGGGCAAGTTCGAGAAAAGTTACTTGCCCAACTGGAGCGATGAGCACTTCCTGATTAAAGGGCGCCTACCACGACAGCGGCGAGTCTATGAACTGGAAGATCTCCAAGGGGAACCGTTGCTAGGGACGTTTTACGAGACGGAATTACAGCCTGTCGTAAAAACACAGCAAGACTACTACACGGTGGAGCAGATTTTGAAAACGGAACGTCGACGTGGCAAACTGTTTAATTTCGTCAAATGGCAAGGCTGGCCCAGTTCCTTCAATTCCTGGGTCGCTGCCAACCAGGTGAAACGACTATAAAGCCAGACACCACTGCCGTCATCCTTCATTCCACGTCCGACCACAGTGCTATGGACAAACAGCAGCTGCCTCTGAACTCAGCGTCTCCCAAAACGCGCAAAGCGCAAGTGGGCTTTGTGGTGATATTGTTAACCCTGCTGAGTGTGTTGTACGGAGGTGTGTTTTACGACGTAGCCTATGTCAGCACGTTACTTAACCAACTGAGAACACCAGCCATCAGTGAAACCGGTCTACAGGGAGCACCAGTCAACCCCGTATCGAGCCCAGTCACCACCACCACACCCCGTGTACAAGCCACGTCGAGCTCCACACCAAGCTCTACACCTACACCAAGTACACCCACTACGTTTGAAAAGGCACCGGATTTCATCCCTCATAGCGAACAGACAACGACCGCCGACGTTGTACCCACCCCAATCATCATCCCTGACAGTGAACAGACAACGACGACCGACGTTGTACCCACCACCAGTCCAGTTCACTCTTACCAAATTTACAAGAGCGGGTTACCACGACAACGGATACACCTCGAACCATGGACCCTGGGTGGCAGCATCCCTTCACTTGCGTCATCGCAGGACCGACGGGTTCCGGCAAAACGCACTTCGTCAGGAAGCTCCTTCAACACGCCGACAGCATGATCACCCCAACCATTGCCCGAGTCGTGTGGTGTTACGGAGAATGGCAGGCAGCGTATGCAGCAATGCCCCACATCACGTTCGTGGAAGGCCTACCCAACCTGGCCGATTTGGAACCCGACACCTTGGTGGTTCTGGATGATCTCATGGCGGAGACGGATGCGCGGGTCACCCAACTCTTTACCAAAGGCAGCCACCATCGACGGCTCAGCATCATCTACATTGTGCAGAATCTGTTCAGTAAAAACAAAGAACATCGGAACACCAGCTTAAATGCCCACTACCTGGTGGTCTTCAAAAATCCGAGAGATACCAATCAACTGCTGCACCTGGCGAGACAGATGTATCCCGGCCGCACACCCTTTGCGTTAGAAGCCTTTCAAGATGCCACAACCCCGCAGCACGGGTATATGCTCTTCGACCTCAAGCAAGCCACCCCCGAACATCTTCGACTGCGGACCGGCATCTTTCCCGGAGAGGCCCACCACGTGTACATGCAAAAATAATGTAAACACACCCACAGTGGCTCCCCCAGCTGGGGTGTGTGTGTGTGTTTGATGATGGGGATAATAAAAAGAATGAATACCACAGCAGGGTTGACTTTGTCTCTGAGATAGATAAAAAGAGCAGAGTTGTGGGTTCTAGCATTAGTTGTACAGGATGTCTGCACGAGTACGGAAGCACGCTCCCACGCTCCGTGTATTGAAGACGGCCCCACCCGAGTTAGTCCGAACCATTGTACGCGGTGCGGACCCTGACCTTGTACGCTGTCTGTGCGAGATCGGGTACAATCTGTTAAAAGGCAACGTACCACTGACTCCGACTCAGAAGACCAAGTTGGCCAAGCATAAGACAGGTCTCCGAACCCTAGTCCAGAAGCGGGTCCCTCAAACACAAAAGAAAAAGGTGTTACAGAAAGGCGGCTTTCTCGGGGCCATCTTAGCACCGCTGGCCGCTTCCGTGCTGGGTCCAGTATTGGGTGGACTCTTCGGCCGACAATGAAACACACGAAAAAAATGGTCCTCGTCGAACCACGATTGCTTCAAAACCTCCAATCGCCCTACCCTGTCCCACCTACGGTGAAGACCATAAACACCCTCGATGGAGAGATGCAACAGATATTACAGAGACCGGGGTTAAGCGACAGTGAGAAAGTACAACGGTACAATGAGACGCTTCAACGGTACATGACGTTCATGGACCAATACAAAACCCTCTCTACCCCACCACCACCACCACCACCACGTGACACACCGCCAACCTCAGCACCGCTCCAACAGCCGCCATTACCAGGGGTACCACCCACAGCCCCACAGTGGGTGGAAGACGAAGTGCTGAAGAGTGTACCTGCCTCGTTCAAGAAACAAGCTGGCCTGGTATTACAACGGATGAAACAGAATCCTAACATGACTTGGAATGATAAAGGCGAACTCCTGGTACAGAATCGGGTGGTCCCCGGGACCCACATGACGGATTTAGTGAATGACCTGATGCGTAAACGCAGGTCGCACACCGATCCTCGAGGATGGGAGGTCTTCGCTCGAGGCTTGAAAGACATGCATGTACCACAGGAATTGGTGGGAAACCCCCACCGCTGGGCCTTTATGCAGCGTGACTCCCCGAGTGGCCCACTACCTTCTTGGGAATCCGACTGGGAACCGGAGTCACCCCCCAAAACACCACCACCACAACGGGCACCTTCTTTTCAGACCTTTAAAAAACCACCCTCGATCAGGACACCCCACATCTCCAGAGCCGTGACACGTAGCAAGTCAACGCGACGAACACGACGCCGGACACAACCGCCCAAGGCCTGGAACACCTATTAAAACCAACAGCAGCAGCAGGACAGCTCAGTCGCCATGTTTTACCTCACCCTACCCAGTAACAGTTCGCTGGATGTGTTTCCTGACAACACCTTGGCCAAGTACGTGACCCAGTTACCGCAACCGTTGCATTTACCTGGACGATGGGAATGTGGCCTCGTGGATATCCAATACCCTTTCTCGTGGTACAACGTGCGTCCCAATGAAGTGTGGTACGAGGTGACCTACGAAGGCAAAAACACCCGACTCACCCTCCCCGAAGGCCAATACGATACCCCCAAGGAGTTCATGGGTGGGCTGTCAAAACTGTTGCATTATAAGGCTCTACGGGAGGTCACGAATACATCAAAACCCATCAAAGCCTTTCCCTTCAAGAATCACGTGGACTTCGATTACAACGCACACAACGCCAAGGCACAGCTTACCGTCACCGCCAACGCGAGTGTCGAACTCAGTCCTATCCTACAACAAATGCTGTGTTTCGATTTTCGGGGGTACGCTGGTCCCACCGCCCACCAAGGCGAGATCCCGATGGATATGAAGTCGGGTATGTACGGACTCTACGTCTACTCGGACGTGGTGGACAACCACATCGTGGGCGATATCAACACACCTCTGTTACGGGTGGTCCCCATTAAAAAGAGATATGGAGATCAAGTCACCCACAGTTTCAACCACATGCTCTACCTGCCCGTACGACAAACCGACATCAACACGATCACGGTGGATATAAGAGATGACACGGGACGACCGGTGGCATTCGAACGAGGAAAAGTGGTGCTGACACTTCATTTTCGACAAGCACGTGCTCCCCACTTTCCATGATGAAAGTACCTTACGAGTGCAATGCACGCAGCTATATGGACTATTATGCCCAACAGGCCGGGGGTGGCTTTCCGGTCTTTAGTGGTGCACGCATGCAACGAGGACATGGACTGGGGAATATACTCGGGAGCATCGTCAAAACGTTTCTGCCCTTGGTGACACGTGAGGTGAAAGCAATTGGCAAACAAGCGGTACGCAGTGGACTGCAAGTGGCCGGTGATGTCTTGGGAGGTACGGCACCAAAAGAAGCCTTGAAACGGTGGGTCAAAGAAGCGGGAGGCGTCTTGGTGGCCAAAGCACAACGCACCGTAGGGAATAAAAGAGCTGCCCCACCGAGACCACGCACCAGTCGACGACCGACCCAGCGACGATGCACATCGAAGAAGACAAAGGATATCTTTTCTTAAAACATGTCCTTAATCCACGCCGAGTCCTGCCCCTCCACCAACAGTGAATTTGATTTGTGGACCGTGCCGCCCACACAGACCAGTGTCGAACAAGGATTATGGTGGAGCATCTCCCGCTCTCCAGCATCAACGAAACCGGGCCCATCGAGTTCACCATCAGTAATGCGGATACGGCCTATGTGGATTTAGCCCATACATACTTGTATGCGAAAGCCAAGGTGGTCAGTGGGGATGGCACCAGAATCGTCCAAGCTGCAACGGTGGGCCCGACGAATCTCTGGCTGCACTCGATGTTTCAGCAGGTGGATATTTTTCTCAGCGACAAACTCATCAGTGACTCCACCAACACGTACCCGTACCGAGCCTACATCGAGACCCTGTTGTCGTATGGCCGAGAGGCTAAAAAATCTCAGCTGACAGCCGCTTTATTCTACCAGGACACACCCGAGCACATGGACACGGTTGACAATGTGGGATATAACAAACGGAAGGCTTTCACTGCGAACGGTGCCTCGGTGGATCTCATGGGTCGGCTGCACTCAGACATGTTCATGCAAGACCGGTACCTCTTGAACAAGATCCCCATCAAAATCCGACTAATACGGGCGCCTCCGACCTTCGCCTTGATGGCCACTAACGTAGAGGGGCATGCAGCTGACTATAAGATTGTCATCCAAGAGGCAGCCCTGTATGTCCGAAAAGTGAAACCGAATCCAGCCGTTCAATTGGGACACATGAAAGCCTTGGAAACAAAACCAGCCTATCCGACGTGTACAAACCAAAGTGTTCTCTGTGCCTGCTGGAAATATGGGCGCCAACAAAGAAAACCTGTTCCTGGGGGAACTACCCAAGCGATTGATCCTGGCCTGTGCGGAAAATACCAGTTTCAGCGGAGCCTATCCAGAGAATCCGTTTGACTTTAAACATTTCGGCATCAATTTTGTGGCCCTGCATGTGGATGGACAACAGGTGCCAGCCACAGCCTTAACACCGAACTTTGGGCGCGCGAATTTCATTCGAGCCTATCAGAGCCTGTTTACAGCCACCGGTCAAATCAACCAGGACGAAGGGAATTTCATCAGTCGGGAGGACTACGGGAACGGATACACGTTGTTCTGTTTCGATTTGACCCCTACCTTAGAGAACGACCATCAGCTGGCCCTCGCCAAGCAATGCAATTTACGGTTGGAAATCCACTTTCAACGAGCCCTCCGGAGCACCGTCAATGTGATCTGCTACGCCGAATTTGACAACATCATTCAAGTGGACAAGGCGCGCAACGTGCTGTGTGACTTCTCCACCTAACATGGATACAGACCAGATAACCACCGTGCTGGAGAATGACCCAGAGACACGTATGGTTTTTCAAGGGGTGTTCGCCCGAGATGTGTTCCCAGTAGACCGCATGTATCCTGCTGCATACGTTCTCAACACGGACCCGATGGATCGGCCTGATGAGCATTGGGTGGGCGTGTACTTGACAGAACAGCAGGGGGAATACTTTGACCCGTACGGCCTGCCACCCCTCCATCCCGATTTAACAGACTTCATGGATCAAGGCACAGAGACGTGGTGTTAGAACAGTCAAACGTTGCAAAGCCTGACCAGTAGCGTGTGCGGACAATATTGCTTGTTTTACCTGTACCATCGATGCCGGGGAAGACCCTCATCTACCATCGTACAGATGTTTGACGAGTACCCCAAGGCCGAGGACCGCGATGTACTCGTATATGACTGGGCCGCCCATCATTTCAATGTACAAGCCCCGTTCTGGGCTTAAGTTCTTTCAATGTACATACGCCCGCTGTTCTGGGCTTAAGTTTACAAGCCCCCTGTTCTGGGCTTCAGTTCTTTCAATGTACAAGCCCCTTGTTCTGGGCTTCAGTTCTTTCAATGTACAAGCCCCTTGTTCTGGGCTTGAGTTTTCACGTGGTTGTTCTCACGTTGTTGTTGTTACTGAATAAAAAACAAAATGAGATCTCACCAAAAAACCCTGTGTTGTGTATTTTATTCATAATGCATCAGTGCCCAATGTGGAGATTCAGTCAAACTGAAATCAGTGGTGTAGGATGGGGCCAAAATGTAACCCATCAAGGTTAGAATGCAAGAGCACTATAGTAAAATAGAGAGCCAATGAAATCAGCCCACAGACCAAGTACGTGTTTTTGGTCTAGGTTTGGAGCGGGCATTTCATTGAGGTGCGTGTATACGGTGAGTGAAGACTCGTCCAACACGTATAGATTAAGTTTATGACTATAAGTTCTATGAACATAATGCATGAAACTGGTTTTGAACACCGTATTAGCCAATCAGTGGCCTAGAATGGAGCCAAAGCTAACCCATCCATGTCCAGAAAACATTACCCGAGTGTACAAGAACCCGGATGTAGGCGCGGACGTCAGCGAAAGCACACCGTGAGTACCCCAATTCGATTGGCTGATTGTTCGACCGCTGATTGGTTCTTTTTCTCGACCGCTGATTGACTCTTTTTTCTCGAACGCTGATTGGTCCAAATGGAACTGCCCATCTTTCCCAGGTTCATCTAGAATCCCCTTTTTTGCTCAAGCTCTGACTATAGCGATGCTGCAACATTGTCTCATTGGACATTGGACCGTTTGACCTGGATGTGACCTTTTGACCTGACATGCGTCCGCGCACTACCGGTGATGACGCGCGCGCACTTCCGGAGAACCCGCGCGCGCGCGCGCGCGCGCTGCGGCCGGAGAACCCGCGCGCGCTCGCGCTGGGGGGCCGGGCCGCGCCGGGAAAACACCCCGGCGGTTGACCATACGGATGTGTAAGGGGAAAAATTGGAACTCTTCTATGTTTGGAGGTAGTTTTAGTGAAACCCGGAAGTGACGTCACACACTTGCACAGACCCACCAAACCACGTCCGAAGGTGAACGCCATTGTGGGGAAAAACCCCAGTACATCAACAGATACAGACAAGTCTAGACATGTCCAACGGTCACGCCCCATTCACCCCAACCGGAAGTGACGTCACAACCCCCACGAGACCTGCGCAGCAGAATGGAAACGACACCCTAGTCTAGCCCCCTCACCTAGGCTTCACATGGATACCTCATACAACTCCATCGGACCACTAGTGGCTCCCCTAGCTCCAAAACGTGGAGCCGGACCCATACAAGGTCCAGTTTTCGACACTAGGTGACAACATCCCGACGTAATGGCCAGTTTTCGACACCGGATGTGCCGCCATCTTGAACATACGTGCCGCCATCTTGGATATGTCCCATAATGCACCGGGTCAAAATACTCGCTTCTGATTGGACGAGAGCTCTGTGACGGATTTGAAATGCTCGCTGCTGATTGGACGAGAGCTCCGCATTGCATCTGCGCATGCGCAGAATGATATTCCTACCGCACACCCAACCCATCAGATGCCCCTTCACGAATGCTTCAGTTTGATACCTCACTCAACTCCATCGGCCCATTAGGGACTCCCCTAGCTCTCAACACGTCTATTTTCATACCCTTAGGCCACCGCGCATGCGCGGAATGCCGCTATTTTAACCCCACACCCAGCCCATTAGATGCCCCCTCACATAAGCTTCACTTTGATACCTCATACAACTCCATCGGCCCATGAGAAACCCCGCTCGATGCCAAAACGTCTATTTTCATACACTTGGGCCATCACGCATGCGCAGAATGCCGATAGTTCAACCCCACACCCAGCCCATCAGATGCCCCCTCACATAGGCTTCACTTTGATACCTCACTCGACCCCATCGGTCCATTAGGGACTCCCCATCATCCCAAAACGTCTATTTCCATACCCTTGGGCCACCGCGCATGCGTAGAAGGCCGACATGTCAACCCCACACCCAGCCCATTAGATGCCCCTTCACATAAGCTTCACTTTGATACCTCACTCGACCCCATCGGACCATTTTATCTAGGGACTACTTTTTCTGCGCGGAAGCTTTTTCCCCCCGAGACCGAATCACCGCCAAACCCGCGGCCAGACCGCATCACCGCGGAGGAATACATCCTGAATACATCCCCTCCAACAATTGGAACTCTCCTGTATTGGAGGTAGCTTTCGGTGATCCTGCCGGAACTATACTCCCCGTGACCTCCCCAAATGACATCTACATCCGGGTGAAATAAGGTGGAATATCGCTTTTATATACTACTGAACTACCTACAAATATGGATATTCAATTATTCTCACATCAGTTTATATAAAATTGTTTGTGCTATTTGAATTTGTGTATTTGATTGTTCATAAAAACCATTAGAAATACTAACTGATATGTGCTGTAAAGTAAAGCTCGTGCATAGAATTACAATTACGTGGAGGAGCTCATTATACTACTGTTGTTAAACAATTACGTAATAAACCAATTTAATATAGCCGTTAACCATCAACAACAAAGAACTCTCCCAAACTCCGCGAAAGTGACATATGTTACGACAGGTACAAAATAAAACACATTTGACCATAAATAACTCAACTTGTTTCCACCATTCACGAGAAAATAGAAGGAAGTTGTCTTTAAAAATAAACGGCATGGCATGCTGTTTATTTTTCCACGACAGTCTCAACAAGCGTATACACGTGTGGTGCATTCTACCAACGTATGCTATGCGACATTACCGAACCGTTGGCACGAGCCATGACGTTATCCCATGGCTGCAGCTGTGCAGCATTCAGATTCGTGAGCGTCGCTACGTCACTCATACGTCACGCAGTGAAGTCATTTTCCTCCCCGCGTACAACACACACTCAATGGCGAAACAGAAACCCCTTCGAAGCGGGCAGAGTTTCAAATTTCTCTGACAAGATTTTCTTGCATTCGTTGTATGTGGCGACCCCACCATCATCAAATATAATATATATGATGCTTTGGTGATCTTACCTGCTGAAAAAACGCATAGGGGAGAGTTTACAAAATCCATCCATTTGGAGGCTGATTACATCTTTAACCGATTTTCCGCATAAATACCTAGCTAAACAGGACCGTGAAGACAGTATCCATTGTCCTGGGTTATTACCTTTAGACACCAGAACATAAAATAACGATTTCTTCTTCTAAGTTTTCATCTGGAGATTCACTATAATGGCAGAAAATAGATATTTCTTGCTTAAGACATTTATTACTTGCGACGAACGTCAAAAATAAATCTAACTTTGACCAACAGGTTGATGCTTCAACGCAATTGAATGCCCCATTTTAATCCACAGGCTCTAATTAACACTGGTCCTTCGTGGAAATAAAATCCGAAGTTAGTGGAAACATCGAGGAATGTGTTGAACACACCAGCACAATGGATTATATCTGGATCATATTTTCTCTGTCTAACAGTAGTGGGCATTTTACCCATAGTATTCGCAATGTCGGTACAGGAATATGGCAAGCCGTTTTGGTATTTATTCCTTTATTTTTGATATAAAAAATTCTTATTCTGATATCAAAAATAAGTTTATTTTTTAAATCAAAAATACTATTTTGGATATAAAAATATCTTTTTTTGATATCAAAAATATAAGTTCATTTTTCATATCAAAAATTCTATTTCAAGAATTAACCATTTCCGGTACAGTTCTACAATGAACCGCTATCTACGGTTGAGGGTCATTTGCCCACTGATTTTGGTGACAGCTTCGCAGGGAGAGCGCATTATTTCTGTTTTGGTGTAAGTGGTCCTCTATTTTTGATATCAACAATCATCCGATTAAATACTAAAATGGCACACATTTATTTTTGATATAAAAAAAAAAGAATTTTTGATATCAAAAATAAAGAAATAAATACCAAAACGGCTTGCCATACAGGAAACCGTATTGAATTACGGAAACCCGATATATCAGGTTATGAACAGATATTATATATAAAAGCTTTTTATATATTATATATACAGTACACATCTGACAACATGTCACGCTCAACTAACATAGCACCAGGTTGTATGTCTGATCAAAATAAAGGCAATACACGTCGGACACGTCATGAAAACAATAAAGACAAAACATTGCAAGCCGTCTGGCACATAGATGGCAAAGGGCCTATGTATGTAGATGTCGTGGATTTAGATGGTCAATACTATGACCCACAAGACTATGCGCAGCACTATTATACATTATGCAGAAAACATTAGAGAATGAAACCACCATGTGAACAATAAGTTTACTTATCGGATCATACTGTCTCTGGTAACGGGGCTAAGCCACGATGTAAAGATATCGGTACAGGAAACAACATCCTCTCTTGGAGCGGACTTCATGTAAGGCGTGCTGTTCAGTACAGTCTGCCAAAAAGGAAACGCTTCATGCAAGACGACGTTAAATTTCACTATCAACGTCCAAATGACAATACTCGGCTCGGGCCCCGCTATACGCCACACCAAAGAAAATTGATTGTGGAACCACTAGATCATACTGTGAACTGGTTCGATTAGCTAGAAATGGATCAAAATACAGTAATCACGCAGGTAATCTAACAATGACTAAAAAGCTCTTGGCCAAATCCAACGCCATGTTACGCATTCGGCGTCAGACACAGGAAACAAAACTGCTCAGTTGGTAGATGGGTGTGAATTGGAAAAATGAACGAAACATAATAAGCAGATAAGTCGAATAAAGCAAATGCTTAGAATCCAAAACATAATAAAAAACTGCCGTAATAAGAGAAATACTTATCCATATTTTGCGACCAGCGATGAACTTTCTCGATCCAATAAACGACATCAGAAAAGGCACCTGTCGGCAAGTATATTCGCTCTCCAATGTGAGATGACAGTCACGATGGAAACTCGACGGGTAAGCTACCGGTATATGGTGATTGTATGCTGTAAACGTGGACAGGCACAGAAATGTGTGAATAAATGGTATACTACTAGTACGCGCGGTTAGAGCTGGCTGGGCTTCGATGAAGACCCCATTCACACAAGCCTCTTTTATATGTTATCTCTCCGCCGCCTAACCTCATTTGCCTATTGAACGTTAGCATGACATACCCAGTCAGATTAGCCAATTCTTATTCCACGGCGCCTATTCGTGCATTAGCATATCAATTCGAGCTCCGTTCCAATAATAAATATATTTCTGCTCACAGAACTGCATGGAAAGGGGTGTTAAAAGACCTGGCGGATCATACTGGTCAGAACCCATACAAATGTTCGTTGTGTCCGTATTGCACAGCGAAAAAAGGACACCTTCAGAGACATGAAGACAATCTATTACCAGTATATGGTGGGATTCTGCTAGTTGACGGAGTCCTGGAGGCCCGCCTTCTACATGTCTCTCGACAAATATATGTAGGTTTATTGTTTTGGCGGGAAATTTAAGCCGTACCACGTCGAGCATTACAGGTAAGTTTCTCTGGATATTCTTGCATTTACCAGATTTACTCCATGTTGAGGCGTTTACTCCATCAGACGTCAACGATCCTCATATATTAAGATCATATGAGTTGTTTGAGCTGATCTGTCATCACAGCTCCCGGGCTAGCGTATCTAATTCCGCTTAAGCCGGTGCTAGGGGCCGTGTCGATACTTCATAGTCTCCACATGAACTGTCGCAATAAAAGTTCGGCTGAGATACTACGGCTACGTCCGAGAATCAACCGTATTCTCGGGTCTGAATGTTGGTTGCCGAGGGATGCTTTCCTGTAGAGTGATATGGTTGCCTTAGTAGTATACAAAGTGGATTAACCCTCTCATTGACATACTTACATATCATACATACCGGAAAGTGAGGCTCTCGACGGGTGGGCTCAGAGGTCAAGGCAACTATATTTCCGGCAGAATGACCAAAAAGCTACCTCCGAACACAGAAGAGTTCCAATTTTTGCAGGGTATGTAGTCCTCCGCGGTGATGCGGTCTGACGGTGATGCGGTCGCGGAAAAAAGCTTCCGCGCACAGAAAGTAGTCCCAAATAGGCCGGGAGCCGGGGAAAAATTCTCCAGACTTCAAATACGCTGTATGTGGCTTCCATGCACAGAGTACATGTACTCTGCGCATGTCCATGTATTCTGTGCATATCCATGCACATGTACTATGTGCCTGTACATGTACTATTTGCCTGTACATGTAATCTGTTCATGTACATGTACTCTGTCAATACACATCTTCCTTGTCCATGTAAATGTGCTCTGTGCATGTCATTCTACATGTACTCCGTTCATGTTCTTGTATACATGCTCTGTTCAAATCCATGTACATACCCTCTATCCATGTCGCTATATAGCTGAAATATTGCGGAATGCGACGTTAAACCTTAATTTTCTCTCTCTCAATGAACATGCACTCTGTACAATGTCGCATGATGTAGACCGGTGAGAGAACAACAACAACTAGGATGAAAGGTCAATCATTTTATTATCCCCTCCAGTACATCATACCCACGCTAGGGGAGCCGTGTTGGGTGTGTTTACAATAAAAGTAGCTTCTTGTCCAATCAGAGGCCGCCATTTGCATCTGTCATATTCGTTCTTGCCCGTTAGATGTATTTCGGCTGTCCAATCAGAAGTCGCCATTTCAGAAAGTTCCATCTGTGCTCGGTGTGACCTATTATGATTCTTACTCATTCACTCATCTGTCTGTACATATGTTAGAAGTCTTTCTTTCGAGAAAATTGCGGCCGTATTTTTCCATACAAGGAAAAAAATGGCCGCTGGTGGCAAGCTATCACTTTGTCCACTGTAAAATCTCCTATCTCCTCGTGCAAAGATCACGCCCGGCCAAGGGTACACCTTCAAGGTAGGTCAGGCATCGCTGGCGATGGTATCGGAGATCTCCGGGCTCTCCCCTGGTTGAGCTGTAACCCACACTGAAGAAATTATCTATCATTTCCATAGTTATGCGCGGGTATCTTTTGGTAACTCGAGCGGGAACCGGCACCTGTTCGTCAATCTTCAACGATTGCTCGTGTGCCTTGGAATTGACTGGCTTTTCCATTTGATCGGTTCTGGTACATGTTGTGCGAAATGTACATCTAACATGCGTGTTTCCGTATTTATAGTTAGAGGGGAAAAGGAGAAGAGTGGAGGTGACCGTCCTGTCAACCAATCAGAAGCCACCATTTCAGAAAGTTTAATCTTCGTTCAGTGTAACCTAAACGTCTTCGGGCAATCCATGATACTGAAGTTCGGAGCTCTTACTTCTCCCATTCAACACTGGGATCAATTTCCATGGGCTCTTCAATTCGCGGCGGCGGATCGACCTCCATGGGTTCTTCTGTTCTCAGATGCTTTCCCATAGAAACTGAAATATCCGGTCTCGGGAGTGGCGAGCGTGATCCGTGTATGACATTTTGGTGACTTCTCAATTGACTGGGATGCTTAAAGACTATATCACAATCTGCACATGTATGCGTGGGTACTTCGTGGCGTGCACGTGTGTGACAACGTAAAAAGTGCAGGCGATGAAAGCGCTTCGAGCAAGTAGTGCAAGAGAACATATCGGCTGTGGATCTGGAAATGATGAATGCCGTAAAAATTCTGGCTCTTATAGGCCAACATAGGAGTACCCGGATGTTCTACAGTCCCGCATGTTCCACAGTCCCCGGATGTACAAGAACCCGGAAGTACATGGATGTAAAAGTGCCCGGATGTAAAAGTGCCCGGATGTTCACGAATGTTTCACCATGCCGGACTTCTATCAGGCCCAGATTCTCTTTCGAAAGATATGGAGGCTCTGAAGAGCCGTTTTTTCTGTCGCTGTAAGACGGAACTGCCATTGTCACAGCGTCAGGATCAATAGAGCTAAGATGATTGTGAGACCAACGAGCCGTTGCTGGTTCCGGCGTGAGCGCTCATGGTCCATAGCCCGGGCATCAAGGATGGCTGTCATAGTCCAGAAGTGGTGGGTGATAGCACACCTCTCCATCGAATCCACTCTGTCGAGAACCGCTTCTGTGAACTCTTTCGGGATCTGGCGTCGCCCCTCGTTGTCGTCGCCATCTCCAAACAGGGACCGAACCACTGCTCGGTAACCCGTAAGTGAATTAACCACGGTCGCATGCTGTAAAATGCGAGTCGCATAGGGATGGGTCTCCGTCATGGCTCTGCAACAGTAGGGATGAGGTGTGGGGTCCAGAGGGACGTCTTTCATAGATCATGTTACACATGCGCGCCTACACGTAGCTCTACGTGTGTAGTCCGTGATAAGTACTATTCTGATTGGTTAGACTAAAAGCAAAAGCAACAGCAACAACAACAACAAAGGTTACAGGTCAACCCTTTTATTATCCCCGCCATCACAGCACATCCACGCTTGGTGAACCGCTATGGGTGTGTTTACAATTCACTTATGCTATTGTCCGTATATTCAGAAGTTCATTGTGCTGATCTCAGACTGCTCTTGTCCAATCAGAAGCCGACCTTCAGAATAAGTATAAGTCATGTTGAAGGATGGAACACAAACTGTGGACGCCTTTCGGATTGAGGGGATCAACTGACTGTGGAGTCTGAAGACTGCAATGCTGGCATTCATGGCTGGGTGCCTTATGGACCGACCGTTGATGTCGCCGTAAATTATCCTTACGATTAAATGACTTCCTGCAGATCGAACATGTATACTCGCCAACAGCACCTTGGGAAGTAGACTCATGGATGGGGTCAAACATCACGGGTTCCTAAACCCTCAAGCGTGCATGTCCATGGATTACACGTTGGTGATATCTCAACTGGCTCTGTAGTCTGAAGCGGTGTCCACAATCCCCACATTGATGCCTGGATGTCTCATGGAGACACCGTTCATGGCGGTGTAAATTATCCAGGCGATTAAATGTATCCCCACAGGTCTCGCACGTGTACTGGGCAGTAGCGTCGTGGATGGTAGACTCATGTTGTTGTAAGTCGTGCATGCGCGTAAAGGACTTGGAGCAAGAGATGATTACAATTTCGACATCGTAAACTATCCCTTTCTTGACAGTAATATTCCAGTGGGACCTGCATATGGCGTATACATATCATGCCTAGTAGCATTTGCTAGATCCTATGTTAAATGTGACGATTTTAATCAACGTCACAAAACATTGTTGCAGAAACTTATAAAACAGGCTACACCACCAAGCGCCTCCACTCAAAGTTTCTCAAATTTGGCGATACATATCGCATGCTGATAGCAAAATACGAGCGTAGCGTGCAAGATCTATGGCGTTACGTTTCGTACCTGGTGTCTAATTCCGCTAAACCCGGGGCTAGGGGCCCTAAGAACCCATGTACTTCAAGATCCTCATGGTACTCAAATGAACAGTCACAATCAAAGCGTGACTGAGATACATCATTCTTTAGATGACGACTTTACAACGAATATTATGGATTAAAAATACTGATCAGCGATACGGATTTGATATTTTTGGAACATCATGATGTCTTGCCGGCATCATTGAAAACTGTTGACCGCTTCTCTCTTGCAGGAAACAAGCCTATGTTTATGTATACTATGATTGTCTTTTTGAATTTGGTGCTAATACTGTTATATGGAATATGGAATAGGTCTTTGGATTATAGACGCGGATATTCTCTAATGGACGACGGCTGAATTATGAATGACGGACCAGACGCTTGTAACGTGAACATCGTGTCGTAAGTGGCTGAACGAATGTCTGCCGAAAGTGTCATGCCGCTTCCCCTTGATAGCAAGCTAGCTGTTGATCTATTTTTAGAACACTCAGTTCAACTACCCCAAGTCGAGAACCGAGATATACTGGTGTACGACTGAGCCGCATGTGTGTGTGTGTGTATGTGTGTATGTGTGTATGTGTGGGTAGTGGATTTTACATCCGGGACCTTGTCAACATCCGGGTTTCCCAGTGGGGTTTTCCCGTCGTTCCTCCGTCTTCCATCCGGGTACTGTGGTTTTACATCCGGTTTCTCCTCTTAGATCCGGGTTTTTCCATGTTTACTGACACGTGACCGGAACCGGAAGTTGTCAGAAGACAGGTGGCGCCCCAATGCCCGGTGGTGGTGGTAGCTCCCGTGGGGTGGAGCTCAGAGCTCCGGAGCTCTTGGAGCTCGGCGCTCTTGGAGCTCAGAGCTCGGAAGTGACGTCATCGTGCGCATGCGCACGCATCCGAGATGCAACCTGTACACTATAGCCCGTAGGGCATAGGGTACACCAGGGTGCGGGTGCACCGCAGATGCGTAAAATTTATTTGTCATATTTAAACATAACTAACACATTTTTAGCATGGTTCAGTACCATAAACCTTCTTTTTCAGCAGAAAATACGCTATTTAGTGAAATTTTGCCCAAAAATCTTTCAGTCTGAAAGTCGCTCAAAATTCGATCATCCTTCTTACACCAAATTGTGTAGATAAAGCAACCAAAATTGGCCAGAAGTTTCCTTATTACGTCTTTTAATAACTCCATGCATCATATTTACGATTCAGGGTATTGTATAGTGACAGCGGGGTCAAATGTCAGCAAAAGTTACCCCTACCCCCAAAGAGCGGCATTAAACAAATTTGGTGAAGTCGGTCTAACTTTAATAGTAAAAATGAAGTTGGTTTTGGTGTCTATGTATGGGTTTTTGATATCAAGCTATTCATTGGAACCATAATCAACCCCTTTTGAGTTGACCTAATTTGCATCATTTCAAAATGGCCGCCAAAAGCTCTAGGATAAGACATCAGTCAAGAAGGACAAAGCCAAAGTAAGTGATACAGTAAGTCCAATAGAGTTTTTTTGTACGGATCTGTGGTATTACAGTCATGAATTACCACTGCTTAATCATTGTACGTAGGCCTAAACCTATTCAAATTGATTAATTTGCATCAATCCAATATGGCATCGCCATGAACAGACACAACTTACAAAGGTTAATTACATGCCCAGGCATGATTGATCGCGATTTTTAACGTAAACGCAAACAAATTGTTTGAGTACAATCCATCCAGTGATACTCTCCCTCGGGACTACGTAAAAAGGTGCCGCCATCTGCATTAAGGAATCTACAACACCTTGAAGCCATGTGGATTTCAGGAAGCAGACATTTTGTTTTGGACGTGTTCTTTGTTCGCTTGTGGAGCTACCCATTCGTTCCATGGAAACTGTGTCTGTGCCTTGTGTTACGTAATTTTGATCTCTAATTCCAAGAATTCTAGATCTGCCAGTCTGGTAAACAGGAAGAAGGGTGAAACCAGCACAGCCTTTTAACATATTACGGTATTTAATTTCCCGCATAACACTGCCATCTACAGGACAAAATCACATCAACAACAATCAACATATTCACAATTATTTCATAATTAGAAAATTAGGAATTTAAACTACTGTGGCGCCACTAATTATTTAATAAATACAGTCATACTTATCGTGCACAGTTGGGGCCCAGCATCGTGGTTAACACCTCACACCGAATTTCCATTCAGACCGAAACGCGTCGCGCGAACCGGTTTTTACAGCTGGAACAGTCCACCATTGTCATTCACTCACAACACGTGCACGTTGTACATGTACATGTTTCGCTGAATACCACGCACTGCAAAATACAGAACTTCCATGTAGCCGGAGCTCTCCAAAGTGCTTTTACACTCAATTACAGAGAAACATAGACATTCTTACAGACGAAGTACAAGACATTGTCACTTGTCCCTGGCCAGAGACGTATTTACAAACAGAGCCGTTTCATCTGGCTGCCGGCAGAAAACCGACCTTTCGTCCGCCGTTTCACCACTGTCCAACCACATTGCGCAATGATCTGATTAAGGGGTCAACCCCAATTTACGGATCAGCCTATGGGGACATCTGAAAGTTACAACTACGTAACACACCCCCTCTTGAAGAAAGAAAGTTCGCTATTGGAGAACTTTCGTGCATTAACAAATTTGATTTTCACATGTTGGCTAATTAGCCCTGGACAAAGCATCCGCAATCACATCGTCCGTGCCGCGAACATAGCGAATGTTAAGGTTATACTCTTGTAGATGCAAGCTCCACCTCAGAAGCTTTTGATTCTTGTTCTTCATTTTCTGTAGAAAACCAAGAAGATTGTGATCCGTATACACCATGATTGGGTACAGAGTGGCATTGAAATATACATCAAAATGTTGCAGGGCAAGCAGCAAAACAAGAGTTTCCTTTTCCACTGTGGAATAATTCCTCTGATGTTTATCAAACTGTCTAGAAAAGTAACACACAGGATGGTCTATTCCATGATCATCCTCTTGTAGCACGACGGCACCCGCACCTACATCACTCGCGTCCACCGCGAGTTTAAACTGTTGGAAAAAGTCGGGAGCTGCGAGCACGGGGTCATTTAACAAGATGGCCTTCAGCTTCTCGTACGCCTGTTGGCACTCACTAGTCCAGTTATACAAGACTTTATTTCTCAGCAAATCGGTCAGAGGAGAGGCAATGGCTGAAAAGTTCTGGCAAAACTTTCTATAATAGCCGGGTATTCCCAGAAACCGCATCAGTTCTTTCTTGTTACTGGGAATTGGAAATTTCACAATAGCCTCTACCTTAGCTAAGACCGGCTTCACCTGTCCCTGACCTACTACATGTTCTAAGAACACTACACGAGCTTTGCCGAACTCACACTTTGCAAGATTCACAGCTAATTCTGCCTTAGATAACCTATCCAGAAATGCACGTATTCTGAGCATGTGCTGCTTCCATGTTTCAATATGAATAACAATATCATCAATATATGCTCCACAACCTTCTAGGTCTGTTATTACGCCATTTAGCAGGCGCTGGGACGTGGCGGGCGAGTTTTTCATACCAAAAGGCCTGACTTTGTATTGATACAGAGAATCCGGGGTTACAAATGCGGAGATCTCCGTGGTCCTATCAGTGAGTGGAACCTGCCAATAACCCTTTAAAAGGTCAAATGTGGTGACATATTTTGCAGAACCAATTGTGTCGATACAGTCATCAATCCTATGTATGAGATAAGAATCAGACCGTGAAACACTATTGACACGGCGATAATCTGTGCAGAGACGCCAGCTTGAATCTGACTAACTAACAAACATGGAGAACTCAAATGACTGTGGCTAGGCTCTATGATGTCATTTTGTAACATGTAACTCACTTCTTCGCTAAGCTGCTTCAACTTCACAGGCTTCCTGCGTTACGCATGTTGTTTTATTGGAGCAGCTTCGCCCACCTCTACGTCATTGTACACTAAGTCAGTTCTACCAGGTACATCCGAAAACAAATGAGCATATTCATGAATTAGACTAGACAATTCCTCTTGCTCTACTGGTGACAAATGATCTAATTTCTTGTCTAAGTGAAGTAATACATCAGAGTTTGCAACTTTGGGGTACATTCAAGTTTATCATCCAACAAACTATCAGAACTTCCCAAACTAACACTATCCTCTTGAGTTTCACTCTGCACAGTTGCAAACTACATACAGATTTTCCAAACTCTACTCTCTCGTGATGTTCTTTTATCATGTTTACATGACACAACTGTTTCTGTTTCCGACGACCAGGAGTTTCAACAATGTAATCAGCTTCCCCAACCTTGCTTTGAACAACGTAGGGACCGAACAAACGAGCTGATAATGGACGTCCAGGAATGGGAAGCAGAACCAACACCTTATCACCTGCCTTAAAGCACCGGGGTTTAGCCCCCTTGTCATAAGAAGCTTTCATTTTGCCTGGTGCAACTTTCAAATGCTTCCTAGCTACCTCACAAGCCTTAACCAATCTTTCTCTAAACGTAGATACATACTCTAAGAAGTTAACTTCCATTTCCTCAGACAACCACTTTTCCTTCAAAAGTTTCAATGGCCCACGCACCAACTCGAAAGGACTAAATCCCAACGACTCCTGCACATACTCCCTCGTCGCAAAAAGCAACATATGAATACCATCATCCCAGTCCTTTTCACAGTCAAAGCAATGTCTTAATCATGTTTTTTACTATTTGGTGGAACCTCTCCAGAACCCCCCCGAGACTGTGGGTGGTACGCACTAGAGTTATATTGCTTAATCCCTAACTGATACATCACTTACTGAAAAAATCCAGACAAGAAGTTTGATCCTTGATCAGACTGGATGACTTCGGAAGACCAACAAAGGTAAAAAACTTCACTAGTGCTTTTACAATGATAGGGACCGGTATCCTTCTCAAAGGAATAGCCTCTGGGAACCGTGTCGAAGTACACATAATCGTGAGCAGGTATTGATTACCCGACCTCGTAATTGTCAAAGGGCCTACACAATCAACAATAACCCTACCAAATGGTTCATGAAAAGCTGGTATGGGCTGTAAAGGGGACACAGGGATATTTTGATTTGGCTTACCAACTACCTGACACGTATGACAGGTTTTGCAATATTTCTCCACATCACGCCTCAAACGTGGCCAATACAAATGCTGCAATACCTTTGTATAGGTCTTATTCACTCCTAACTGACCAGCAAGAGGAGTCTCATGTGCCAAACTCAAAATTTCTTGCCTATATACCTTAGGCACAACTACCTAGTACACAACCTGCCAGGTTTCATCAGCAGGAGCATCTCTAGGTCTCCATTTCCTCATCAAAACTCCATCCCTCAAAACGTAACACTCTGGCACTTTAGCTGCCTCTTCCTCACTAAGAACCTTTTCAAACAACAAGGAGAGCTCAAAATCACTCCCCTGTTCAACAACTAGATTTTTCCTGGTAATAGCAGAGTCACATGACTCTTCAACTTGAGCAACAGGCTCACCAAGAGAATGGCTCTTGTTCAGCTCATTCTCATCTAAATGTGCCAAAAAGGTGTTTTCCGCCTCCACATGTAAATTGGAATCCTCCTGAATATTCTAATCACTCTCCCCAGTTGCCTTACTAACTATAGACCTTGTTACGGCACAAACAGGGAATATTTCAGGAAGTTCCTCCTCCAAGTTACAATTACCTTCTCCACTAACACAAGGCTCAGTTATCATACGTGGATCAGCTAACACTCTACTACCAGCTAAGTCCTTTCCCAAAAGTAAGGTAATACCTTCAATGGGCAGGGTAGGTCTAACACCAACAGTAACAGGACCCACTACAAAATCAGACTCCTAATGCACAACATGCAGTGGTACACTAATAAATCCTAACTCTATCCCTTGTATCAACACACATTCACCTGCCGAGGACTGCTCGGACAATTTAAGGACCCCTTCCAGCAACAAGGTCTGTGAGGCACCAGTATCTCTTAATATTTTCACACGTTTTAAGGTAGCTTCACCACTTAAGGACACAAAACCTTCTGAAATGAATGGTTTGTACTCATCCATAATGTTGTCTGTCTTTGCTCTTATAGGTTTACTACCCAACAATTTATCACCAACCTGCATGGCAATTTGACAGTGGCAAGGGCGTTATTTGAAAACTTGCTCATTTCTTTTCTCTGAAGAGACCAACAAAGGGACATAGAATGTCCTCTCTTTTTACAGTAGCTGCACACAACATTACTACTTCCAGACTTCCTTCTGAAGTCAGATAGAAATCAGACTTAGTTTTAGCCAAATCATTTTTTTTTCATGCACATCCTTAAACTTGTCACTAACTGCATCACTATGCACAAAATTTCGGCTTTGAGCAGGCTTTCCTTGACTCTCTTATGTAAACACATCTCTACCAAAGGAAATCTTATGTGTCAGAGCATAATCATCAGCCATAATTGCTGCGTTGCCTAAATTCTCTACTTTCTGCTCATCCAAGTGAGTTTTTACATCACTATGAATACACCCTTTAAACTCTTCTAACAGAATTAACTGCTTAAGTTTTTCAAAATCTTCACCTACTTCCTTAGATGTATACCACCTATCAAACAAATTCTCTTTTTCTCTAGCAAACTCAACATGAGTTTGATCTTTCTACTTTGATGAGTTTCGAAACTTTTGCCTATATGCTTCTGGTACCAATTCATAAGCCTGTAAAATATGTTTTTTTTTACAGTAGCATATACTGCACTTTCTGCTACCGGCGAAGCTGAATATATTTCTTGTGCTTTTCCCTTAAGCACACTCTGAAGCAATAGAGTCCAAACATCCTCAGGCCACTTTAAACTTCCAGCAACTTTCTCAAAATGCATGAAATATTTATCAACCTCACTCTCCTGAAATGGAGGTACTAAACGAACATGCTTACTTCCATCAAATGCAATGCACTGATTTTAGGTCTAACACCCTGACTTGCTGTACCTCCAACTCTTTCATTCTAACCTGTGTTTCTAGTTCTTTTTCTCTAATCTTAAATTCCAACTCCTTTTGTACCTCAAACTCCCTTATTTCCTTTTGATAATCCAACTCTATCTTCCTTATTTCCAATGCACTTGCACCAGTAGTCTTGTATTCCACTGAACTCAAAGCTGAAGCTGGCAAAATCTCATTTTGAACTAAAAATTCCAAAAGTGATTTCTTTATTTCATACTTTTTCATTCCTGGCGCCACACTAATAATTTTGAAATATTTAGCCACCTCCAAAAGCTCAGATTTTCTCAAGCTGTTGATATCCTCTAGAGTGGGATTCTTAGCGAACTTTCCTATCTCAAAAACCATGTTTGGTTGCACCCGTAAATCCATAATAAATATGCTGGCTATAATCTTTCACAAGAAATAATCCAAAAATAGGCTAGAAATATTCTGAGAAGAATCCTGACAAGCTCACCAGTCTCCTGTTACGTAATTTTGATCTCTAATTCCAGGAATTCTGCCAGTCTGGTAAACAGGAAAAAGGATGAAACCAGCACAGCCTTTTACCATATTACGGTATTTAATTTCCCGCATAACACTGCCATCTACAGGACAAAATTACATCAACACAATCAATATATTCACAATTATTTCATAATTAGAAAATTAGGAATTTAAACTACTGTGGCGCCACTAATTATTTCATAATTACAGTCATACTTATCGTGCACAGTTGGGGCCCAGCATCGTGGTTAACACCTCACCGAATTTCTATTCCGACGGAAACGCGTCGCGCTAACCGGTTTTTACAGCTGGAACAGTCCACCATTGTCATTCACTCACAACACATGTACGATCATGTTTCGCTGAATACCACTTACTGCAAAACACAGAACTTCCATGTAGCCGTAGCTCTCCAAAGTGCTTTTACACTCAGTTACAGAGAAACATAGACATTCTCACAGACGAAGTACAAGATATTGTCACTGGTCTCTGGCCAGAGACGTATTTACAAACACAGTCGTTTCATCTGACTGCCGGCAGAAAACTGACCATTCGTCCACCGTTTCACCACTGTCCAGCCACATTGCGTAATAATCTGATTAAGGGGTCAACCCCAATTTACGGAACAGCCTATTGGGATATCTCAAAGTTACAACTACGTAACACTTGTCCGATGAAAGGGTATAGAGTATGAGGAACAACCCAAATAGGATTTCAGCAGCAATGTTCATACCATGATAATTTGTTTCCTGATCCTTCTAATTGGTCAACATGCATGGGCATCACTTACTTGTCATAGGTCTGGCCTTTAAAGACTTATTTCACTGAAATTTTGTCTCATATAACGCTGTTAGAGTGCCAGAAGATGACAAAGAGCAGTCATGGAGATGTTAAAGTTACATTCATTCGGTATATACCAAGTATCTATCAATTAAAAAAATGCTTTTGGATACAGTCGGTCCTTGCCAGTGCAAAAGATGGCAGGGGTTATGAACTTAGTGTTCAAAGAGTCTCGGATAACATTAAGTTCATAACCCCTGCCATCTTTTAGGCCTTGCACTAACTCGTTAGCAACCTGATTCCATGCAAGCTGGGGGGTTTTTTCAGACACTTTTGGTTGGGACGCTTTATCGCGAGAGTCATACTTATATAAGTATTTAGTCATACAGTCCTTGTGGTAGTATAGATCTGCTCCAAACACAGAATGCGAATCTTGAAGGTCACACGTTCGGGTGAAGACCTCATCTTGAAAGAAGTTTGTCGCAACCAGCAAGGCTGAAGCACGGCCCGATTCACTAATGCGATATTTTTTGTAGCCTAGCCTACTGTTGTTTGTGCGATTTACTGTCACAGATAATACACTTCACTTGTCGTAAGGCTGTTGTGGTCGTCACTGTATCCGGTGGATGGCGAACATCCTAGGAACGAGTACTTCTATCTTCTTCCCGCTCAGAACGCGAAGTGTCTTGGCATTTAGCGAGACTCTTCCTTTTTTTCTATTGAGAACAGAAGTCATGGTATACCTTTTATAACATTCATTGGTCAAATGATAAACAAACTCATCTCCTTTAACCAGCTTAAGTCACTTGAGACGTCACTTGTTTCTCGTATCCTATTGCAACCATTAGTTATGCTCACAGTTTTATCCCCTGCGCTTTTCTGGCAGATGATGCATTTAGTCGCATCAAACGAACTGTCTTCGGGCGGTCCTGAGAATGTTACAGACTCCATCGTTAACAACAAATCCTTGACATTGACACAATCAGAAACTGTTGATACTCTAAGTCTAACTACCCACTGGCAAGGACCGACTGTATAATGAAAATATGAAATGTAAAAGACTGATAAGCCACAGTGATATATTTAGCCGTATTCAAGCAATTTTCAACAAACTATGCATCGAAAATAGTGGAAATTTAGTTCAACAACTCAAAAAAGAGGGCACCACTTACAAGTCATAGGTGTTGCTTTAAAGGCAAATTTCACTCAAATTAAATCTTAAATAACGCTGTTAGAGTGCCAGAAGATGACAAAGAGCAATCATGGAGATGTTAAAGTTACATTAATTCGGTATATACCAAGTATCTATCAATAAGAAATACTTCTGGAGTATAGCCTTCGTGACAAACATAGGCCTATTGGATATGCATGTTGACCAATTAGAAGGATCAGGAAACAAATTATCATGGTATGAACATTGCTGCTGGAATCCTATTTGGGTTGTTTCTCATACGGTACTCTATACCCTTTCATCGGACAAGGCAATGGCTGCTTCCTGAAATCCACATGGCTTCAAGATGTTGTAGATTCCTTACGGTAGATGGCAGCACCTTCTTAAGTAGTTCTGAGAGAGAGTATCACTGGATGGATTGTACTCAAACAATTTTGTTTGCGTTTGCGTTAAAAATCGCGATTAATCATGCCTGGGCATGTAATTAACCAATGTAAATCTTGGATTTATGCAAATTAATAAATTTGCATAGGTATAGGCCTAAGTACAATGATTAAGCAGTGATATTTCATGATTGTAACACCACAGATCCACACAAATAACTCTATTGGACTTACTGTAACACTTACTTTGTCTTTGTCTTTCTTGACTGATGTCTTAACCTGGAGCTTTTGGCGGCCATTTTGAATTTATGCAAATTAGGTCAACTCAAAAAGGGTTGATTATGGTTCCAATGAATAGCTTGGTATCAAAAACCCATACATAGACACCAAAACCAACTTCATATCAGACTTACTTTTAAAGTTAGACCAACTTAACCAAATTTGATTAATGCCGCTTTTTGGGGTAGGGGTAACTTTTGTTGACATTTGACCCCGCTGTCACTATACAATACCCTGAATCATAAATATGATGCATGGAGTTATCAAAAGACTTAATAGGGAAACTTCTGACCAATTTTGGTTGCTTTATCTACAAAATTGGGTGTAAGAAGGGTGATCGAATTTTGAGCGACTTTTGCTAAATAGCGTATTTTTTGCTGAAAAAGAAGGTTTATGGTACTGAACCATGCTAAAAATGTGCTAGTTATGTCTAAACATGATAAATACATCTAACATTTGAATCTAATACTCTTGAATTATTCCATGAAAACTAAAATTTGCTATTTTGGCCGATTGGTGTCAAGGCGTAATCATGTATTAAGCTGTGCAGAAAAAACGTACTTGATCTGGAAGTGTTACCCAAACTTTTTCTAAGGGCCTCAACATATAGAACAGGAAAATCTCAAGTTTTGCTGTAAAGGAGAGATGTACACAGAAACCCCCCTAGAGCCAGGACTATATGGGCCTATATACAGACCTACCCGGTACTTTTCGAAAAATTTCACCGCTTAACTTCGAGACCCCTTTCATCGTGCTTTTCGTGGCGAGACGAGAAAAACAAGACCAAACAACCCATAGTAAAACCCACGAAAAATTTCCCTGTATGGACCTATACCCCCATAGCCATTATGAGGCTATATCGGCCTATACACAGACCTACCCGGTATTTTTCGAAAATTTTCACCGCTTAACTTCGTGACCCCTCCCATCGTGTTTTTCGCGGCGAGACGAGAAAAACAAGACCAAACAACCCATAGTAAAACTCACGAAAAATTTCCCAGTGTGGACCTATACCACGATGGGAAGGGTATGGGCCTATATACAGACCTACCCGGTACTTTTCGAAGAATTTCACCGCTTACCTCCGAGCCCCTCCCATCGTGTTTTCCGTGGCGAGACGAGAAAAACAAAATCAAACAACCCATAGTAAAACCCACGAAAAATTTCCCAATATGGACCTATACCCCCATAGCCAGTATGGGCCTATATACAGACCTACCCGATACTTTTCAACAAAAAATCACCGCTTGCCTCCGAGACCCTTCCCATCGTGTTCTACATGGCGAGACGAAGAAAACAAGACCAAACAACCCATAGTAACATCCAAAACAAAATGACTACCCCCCGTACCCCATACAGGCATTTTCCCGTATATTGTATAACACAGGCCTCTATTGTAGGAGTAAAGTCCGTGTTTCGCTTTTTTTATTTATTTATTTTTTTTATTTTTTTATTCTGTGAAAACACCCATGACTGTATAGCCCTGGAGGAGCGGGGACACCTCACTCGACCCAATCGGTCCATGCAGCGTATTTGAAGTCTGGGATTACTTTCTGTCCGCGGAAGCAGACCGCATTACCACTAGACCGCGGGGGAATTCGAGGTCACCCTGGTGGCGCCACCTGTTGGAACTTTAGCGGCCTTGACGGCCTCAGAGGTCAAAGGCCGTGAATGGTCGCTTCCTATACTATAACCCACAAAAGCGCCACCTGGCGGATGCAAGAGTTATCTCCCGCGGCAAAATGCACGTCTATATCAGTTTTATATACTACTCACGTACCCTCTATTCAGCGCAGTAAACTTTCTTTAGGGAGGGAAACGTGTCCAAATTAGTGAAAATATTCAAATTCCCCGAATTCTGGCAAAATAGGCAGGCTTTGAATCAATTATCACACTTACTGACGAGGAATCAACTTAACTGAACATTGATTCTCAATGGAAAAAAAACTTTTATTATTATTTATTAATTCTCTAATTTGGGCACATCCTAACTTGAGCATAACGTTCAATTACAAGCGTCTAGTCCGTCATTCATAATCCAGCCGTCGTTCATTAGAGAATATCCGCGTCCATAATCCAAAGACCTATTCCATTTTCCACATAACAGTTTTAGCACCAAATTCAAAAAGACAATCATAGTATACATAAACATAGGCTTGTTTCCTGCAAGAGAGAAGCCGGTATCTTATCAAGGGACGAGGAAGTCCCTCTGATTTGAGCAGTTTGAGACAAGAAACGAGAAGAGACCTTATCATGATTTCAACACGCGATTTGTCGAAAAATTGACCTCACAATTTGATAAATAAGTTTGCTTGAATCTTCGGGGTTTATTTAATACGCCTTATTCCAATGTGTTCATAATAAAACAAAACCGGCAAACTTGGGATTTTCTTCCAGAGAAATGGTATAGATTTTGACTGTCAAGTTGCCGACTTCGTTCAAGGAAAATATAGCCTGACTTGCCGTATGCGCTTCGCCTTGTGCTATTTCAAGCCATGAATTCCGTATCTTTCTTCGGAAGTTGATGGAGAATATGTTTAAAATTGCTTTGGTAATAATTATCAGGTTAACTAAAGCTCAAACGTCGGTGAGTTGTGCGCTTTATTTCTGCTTCAGAAGAGATCGCCATGCTGGAAGAAGCACACACGCACACTTTACGGTTGTCGCAAAACCAGACACTCTCCTGCTCAAGAGATCCGAGTGTAGCGAACACTTTGATTACTATCGTCACCTCTGCGCAGAGACTGAACGCACCACAAATATCCGGGGTAAATCTGTACAGTAGGAAGATCCGGGTTAGTTCGTCGATCTCTTAACGTACAACAACATCATCCGCGTTCTGTGTAAAAATTATCCTTCCAATTTCGAACATTTCTTCGCAAAAAACGCACCAATTATCATCTGCCATCGCCAAAAAACTATACAGAGTTACAACATTGCAATTGTGACCAACCAGGCAAGTTTCAGAGCCTAACTCTTCTTAGTTTTTCCACTCTTGATGTACAAAGGTTTCTGCAGCTCCATAGCCAAGGACGATTGCAATAACCCCCTCCTCCTCCGGAGGATGGGGTTAATCATACCGGCATAAACAGACGAATTTCCGTACTTTTTATCAAGGTAGACATACTAAAGAGCATAACAAACATATCACATGATAGAATATTGATTAGGACATGTTTTTGAACTTTAATAAGCAAAAAGTGTTGCTTATTTTAGCCCTACCAGGCCAGAGAGAGGAGAGCCAAATGCCCCCCGTCCCCTCCCCCACCTCCTCCCCCCACCAAACTCTCTGCACTATCTCCGGAACGACAAAAAATTGAGAGCTGACACTCCGTGATTTTATAGTTTATCATATTGGGGTCATTTTGAGACTATTTGCACAATAAGTTTTCGGGAATCCAAAAATGTCCTTTACGAACAGCGCTAGAAGGACACAAGGAGCATTTTAATGACTGTTCAGCAGTATCAATTCTTTCATGACTTTGGAATTCTCCTTCTCTGGCTGTGCTATACATACTGGTACACACAAAACATTTGTATGACATCTCGTCAGAATTGGTGTTTTTCCCCAGGTAATCAATGAATGAATATGATTTAACGTCACTAATATGATTTAACATTTTAGTCATATTACGACGTTTGGGTCCGATTTCTTTTCACATCCGGGGGTGGGGTTCTATTCCTCTTTTCGCCTGGAAACCCCATGGGCATCCCAGTTAGTCGCATCTTACAATAAGCTGTCTGAGGAGCTAAATCTTTAATCCTTTCCACGATCTAGGATTTGCACAGTGCCAACCCAGGTCACTTCCATGACATGAGCACGACGACATCGCGTGTCAATCCCTGGAAGCCCCACAGGGTGACAAAGTGATTGTTTCTTTGGTCGGCTGTTCTACAAAGACGATTCGCATGGTTTCTGATAATTATGATTTCTTCTGTGATTATTTGTTTTGTTTGCCGTTTTTGCTCATTAAATCAGTTTCCATAAGTAAATCAGCGAAAGTTTTTTTTGTTGTAATATTGAATTACGCATGAAATCTTGTAGTGCGTAGAAAGAATACTGTAGGCCCATTTTCCTATAATTCACACACTTAAACTGCATATCAAACAGTCTGAAATTCGACATTACCGTATGAATCACATGCAGAAATGTTAAAGTGTTTATGATTCAGATCGGCAATATTGCGATATTAACACTGGTGTTGTCTTATTAACACTTAGGTGTTATTAAATAAGCGATAATTTTGCTTGTTATAACACCTGATCATGTTTTTAGTAACACTTGTGTTTGGTGTGTATCGCACAAACTGCTGACTTCAATTTACTGCAGCGGATTTTGTTTGTTGACATCACGCGACTGCAAATCGATGGGAATTAGCAAGGCGGTGCTCTCTGCATGTTATTCTATGAGCACTCCGGTCTTCGATTGAGCTGTTGAGGTTGCCTACAATCTGTAACGAACTCTCGTAATACAGTTACTAATTCAAATAATATAAATTTCGCTAAAATGAACCCTTAACTCGGCATTCCGTTTTTCTGGAGTAGCAAATTTCTGACGGGCAATTTCAGTTCGATTAGTAAAATATCTTCGACCGCAGATAGAAAAATAATGTAAACTACGCTCATAATCATGCGGATGGCCGTAGGTTTGAAGTAAATTGAACATATATGTAACGTATATCCTCCATTGTGATTTGCTGGTTTATTGGACAAATAATTCTTTGAAAAACACAAAGGTTAAACAGGCTCGTTAACTAACGACTAGCTATCCCAATTCGAATTCAATATGATTTAAATAAACAATTTAAGGATGTCCGCTGCTGGTAAATCAAAGTAATTAACTTTCTGAATAATGTGTGTTGTTGCATTCATAATTGTGTAATATGAGGAAAAAACAAAGAAAAAAATATATGTTAGTGTGCCTTTTTTAGCAGCAGACAACATTAAGTTGACTGACTCAGGCTCCATTTTATAACCCAGAAAGTATGGGGAATAGCCCTACTTTTGAAGCATATTCATGAAAAATTCATATTATTAGTATTTAACTTTTTCTTATATCCCAACTGTTTGTAGATAATCATAATGTCTATCAAAATTTATCAAATTGGATGGATGTTGCTGTGCAAAATTCTCAGCTAGAAGGCTTTTAAATGAAATCCCTATCTCTTAACCTACCAAGGGAGATAACCCAATAGAAGAAACGGTCAAAATGACCACCAATGCCAAAAATCACCAGCGCCCATCCTTATTGTTGATTTACATAGAAAAGCTAAATTTCAGAGAAGGGAACACAGGGTCAACACAGAAACAAACCGCTGCAAATAATCGGTCATGCGGAAAAGCTCTGATTGATGGCAATATTACGCTGGATATCATAGGGTCAAATACAATTCAAAATAATGGTTTATTGAAAACAAACCCCAACATGGGCAAGTAGTGTATATACAGCAGTTAAAGTTACATTTCACCCGGATGTAACTATGACGTCACAACTGGTTGGTTTTGTAACGAGGCTTTTGATTGGTTGAATTGTAAGTGTGAGGTTGAATTTGATTGGTTGAGGTGTCGTCCCTGTTGTAAAGCAAGATGGTGGGTGTCGGCCCTGTTGTAAAGCAAGATGGCGGCTTGGTTCGGTGATGTTCGGTACTGTTCGGTGTGGTTCGTAGCTGTTCGTGTGTGTTCGGGTGTGTTCGGGCCTGTTCGGGCATGGTGGAAAGCAAGATGTCGGTTGTCGGTGCTGTTGTAAAGCAAGATGGTGGTTGTCGTCCCTGTTGTAAAGCAAAATGGTGGTTGTGGGCCCTGTTGTAAAGCAACATGTCGGAGTTGGTTCGTGAATGTTCGGGAATGGGGTGAAAAACATATAAAAGTAGGTGATTTTTAGTGAATGGGTTATAATCATTGGACTACTTTGGGAAGTTTTTTCACCACTGACCTGATTTTGCCTGTCTGCCTGCCTGCCTGTCCAGTTCCAGCTGCTGCCTGACCCGTTCCTGTTTCACCTGTAACCACCCAACCAGCCAGCCCAGCCTGTTCCTGCCTGCTTACTTGTCCAGCCAGCCTGCCTGACCAGCTCTTGCCTCACCTCTAACCAGTCACTCTGCTCCGTGTGTTTGGAAGCATGGAAGATTTTCCCTTTGACCCAGCAGTCCCTCCTGTAGAAGTTTTGCCTGAAGACGAGCGTGTGAGACAGCTTTATCAACGACACTGGCCTACCATACGCCATTGTTTTCACCGTGACCGTCGTCTATTGGATTTGTATAACTTTCGACTGGAAGACTTCACGTATTTGTCTACCTACGCTGAGAGCATATTCAGAGACCAGGTGACAGCGTTCAAGTTGAATATGACATTTGGGTATATTTTACGGCAGAAGAACACGGACCAGCTGCGGTATTATTACCCGAGTAATAATACGTATGTGTTTGACCAGCCGTTCACCGTAACGGAAGAGATTTCCCTGCAGCCACTCCTTGAACAATTGACTACGTTGGATCCGTTGCAATGGGCCCTATTGCAACGTCCCAATACCGAATGGCTTGTGGAAAGGGTGACCAACGTCACATTTTTCGTCACGAAAATGAGAGATCATCCTATCGGTGCTCCTGTACTACTCCCTCCTTGGCTGCTTCGTCGACGCGGTCTGTATGCATTAACGCGAGGGGTACATGGGGCCTACAAAGATCGGAAATGTTTGTTTCGGTGTTTGGCCGTACATGTGGACGAGTGTGACCCCAAGGCTTGTGACACAGTGGCCAATCACTATTGGCAACAGTACTTAGAGCAGCAAGACATGGATGAGCGTCACTTCCGTGGCGTTCCTTTCAAGAATTTGGATGACGTGGAAACCTTATTTAACATCAATATCTTTGTATACCGATTACAACGGGAGGAGGACGATACATTGGTGGCTGAATTGGTGCATCGTTCCACAGAACGGTACGCTTCTACCATGAAAGTGAATGTGTTCGACTACAATGGCGTGAGTCATTTTTCGTTGATACACAATATGAGCCAGTATTGTGAGTCTTACAGTTGCGCCCAATGCCATCGGGTGTTTCACCGTGCCGGCAACTTACATCAACACGAGAAGAGTTGTACGAACGCTGTCAAGCGAGTTTATCCTGGTGGTGTGTATCATAATACGCCTACTATTTTCGAGGAACTGGCCGATGAGGGTCTCATCATACCGGAGGCGGACCGTTATTTCCCCTACCGGGCGTGTTATGATTTTGAGGCCTTGTTGGAGCCCATGGACTTGTTTTCAGCCAAAACACAGTTTACGCAGCGCCATATTCCCCTCAGTGTGAGCATTTCCAGCAACGTACCTGGCTATGACGCTGCACCGGTCTGTTTCGTGTCTACCGGGGATGCCCATGAGTTAATCTCCCGCATGATGGGGTATTTAGAGGAAGTCAGCGCGGCCAGTACGGAATTGTTGGTGTGCAAGTTCCAGGACATACTGGACCAACTGGACGATCGCATTCCTATACCGGGTGTAGCGTTTAGTGATGATGAAGAGTCGGAGTCGGAGTCGGTGTCGCAGTCGGAGCCCATGCAGTCGCAGGATGATGTGCCTTTACCCAAACCGTATGCCGAAAAATTGAAAGTGCGCTTTTTACAATACCTAGGCCAATTACCCGTGCTGGGGTTCAACTCGGGGCGCTATGATTTAAATATGGTGAAGGAATTTCTCTACCCTTACTTGGCCCAGGCGAATACCATCAAGTCGGTCATCAAGAAGATCAATAATCATATGGCCCTGACTACCACATCACTCCGTTTCCTGGATGTACGCAACTACCTAGCGCCTAATTATAGTTATGATCAGTGGGTGAAGGCGTATGACTGTGCACAAACGAAAGGTCGGTTCCCTTACACGTATATATCGACGCTCGATCGTTTGGCGGAAACACAGTTACCACCGCGGGAGGCCTTCTTTAACGATTTGAAGCAAGTGGAATGTCCGGAAGACGCGTACCGTGAACTAGAGCAGGTATGGAACGACCAACACATGGAGACGATGCGAGATTTCCTCATATGGTATAATAACCTGGATGTGGTTCCTTTCCTGCAAGCGGCTGAGAAAATGGTTCAACTGTTTCGTCGTGAAATGCATGTGGACATCTTCAAGGAGTGTTTAAGTTTACCGGGTGTGGCGCTTCGCCATCTTTTTCAAGCGTGTCCGACGTACTTTTCGTTGATACAGCAGAAAGATGCGGACATGCATGAGTGTTTAAAGGCGAACATTGTGGGTGGTCCCAGTCTTATATTCCACCGTTATCACGAGAAGAACGTGACTACTCTGCCGGGTGGAAAATCTTGTGCGAAGATTATTGGTTTCGATGCCAATGCGTTGTACTTGTGGTCACTCGCCCAACCTATGCCCAGTGGACATTACACACGTTGGTTGGCCGAAGGGCGGCATTTTACGCCCCAACGCGCTTCTTCCAAACATCTTGCCGACCAGTGGATAGATTGGGAAGCCTATCGACGGGGAATTACTATACGACACCAGACCAACGCCACAGAGAAGCGCATAGGCGATCGTCGCCTTCCCGTCGATGGGTTTGCCCTGGTGGGTAACACACCCACTGTATTCCAATTTTACGGTTGCTATTGGCACGGTCACGGATGCCATTTTAGTGCTGGGTGTTTCAACGACCGACGTGGTAAAACAGGTGAGGAATTACGCAAAGAAGTGGTGGAGAACGCGGATTATGTGAAAGAGAGAGGTTACCATCTCATTGAGATGTGGGAGTGTGAATTTCACACCCTGTGTGAGGCCCTACCTCATTTACGGCGTTTCTTAAAAGAGCGCGAGTATCCGTTGTGTCGTCGTCGACTGCTGAGTCTACCCCAGATGTTCGACGCCATTCGTTCGGGGGACCTGTACGGCTTTGTCGAATGTGATTTGCATGTTCCCGACACTCTCAAACCTGTCTTCGCCCAGTGCCCGCCCATCTTTAAGAACACGCTGGTGGGTCGAGATGATATTGGGACCACCATGGGGGCCTACGCAGATCAACACGAGTGTTTACCGCATCCGCGTCGCATGTTAATTGGTAGTATGTGGGGAGAGAAGATGTTGTTGGGCACTCCGCTGCTGCAGTGGTATATGCGGCACGGTCTGGAGATTACGAAAATACACCAAGTCATACAGTACGTACCTCACGCCTGTTTTGCGGCGAATGCCGACATTGTGACGTCTGCCCGTCGTCAAGGCGACCAAGACCCCAGTAAGGCCATCATCGGTGAAAGTTGGAAGCTCACGGGTAACGGCTATTATGGCAAAACGGTAACCAACCAGGATAAGCACGTGAACGTGAACATTTGTACGACGACTCAAGCCCGCAAAAAGGTCAATTCTCCTCTCTTTCGGTCGGTGGAGGTCATCGATGACGACACGTATGAAATCACTTCAGCCAAGAAGACTATCCGTTACAACTTACCCCTGCAGATTGGGTGTATGGTATACCAGGTGGCCAAGCTGCGCATGCTGCAGTTTCTATATGACTTTATGGGTGTCTATTTTAATGCATCAGACTGGCAACTCATCGAGATGGACACGGACTCGGCCTACATGGCCGTCTCTAATGCGGATTGGGAGTCCCTGGTGAAACCCGAGTTACGGCACCAGTATGAGATGGAACGGGACCAGTGGTTACCGCGACGTGACCATTACCAGTATGATAAGCGGACGCCCGGGCTCTTCAAGCTGGAGTGGAGTGGGGATGCTATGATTGCGCTCTCCTCCAAGACGTATTACTGTTACGGGGGAGACGAAAATAAGTTTAGCTGCAAAGGAGTGAACCGGCGCGATCCCAACATCGACAAAGCTCTTTACCTGGACGTGTTGCAAAGCCAGGCCAGTGCGAGTGGCACGAATCGAGGATTTCGCGTAGTGGACCATCAGATACGCACCTATATCCAGCAACGAGACGCCTTTACTTTCTTTTATCCCAAACGAAAAGTATTGGCCGACGGTGTCAGCACTACCTACTTGGACTTGTAAAAATGTGGAACATTAACTGTGGAGTCACGAGTTATAAAAACTGTAAAAGTCAGGATGGCCGAGTGGTCTAAGGCGCCAGTCCTAAGTACTGGTGGGGTGATACCCTGCGTAGGTTCAAATCCTACTCCTGGCAGAACTTTTTGTACCTTAATCACTACTACTACTATTCTATGTGTACATACCACCTGTATTCTATTTGTATATATCCTTCTTGTTGACTTAAATAAAGAGAGAGAGAGAGTCAAAATCATTTTTTGTGTTTTTTCAACCCTTTATTCAACAATGATTCACGTCAGAACGTCATAACAATATAATGTGATAATAATATGGGGTCTGCGCAGTACATGTTTTAAGTTAACCAGAGAAATGGTGCATGCACATTAAAACGAGAGGCCGTCCAGTCATAGACCAGGACATCACGGTCTTCGGCTTGACAATAATCATCAAACATATGTACAATGGTGGACAGTGAATGTCCTCTACTCCGGTGAGTGAGATAAAACACACAGTACTGTCCGCACACACTACTCAAGGGGCCTTGTAATCTTTGCGTATTCCAACGCCACTCTGTCGTGGAGACGTCCATGAATTTCACTAAATCGGCATGGAGGGGTGCAAGTCCGTAGGAATCAAAGTATTCGCCTTGGCCTTGGGTGTCCACGTACACCGCTATCCAATGTTCACCGGGTCGACTCTTTGGGTCTGTATTCAGAATGTAGGCTGCAGGGGTGGTGGAGTGGGTGGGAAACACATTGCGTGGAAATACACCTCGAAAGGGGATCTTGGCATCTCGCTGGAGTATATCCATCAGCTGTTCTGTATCCATGTTTTAGCTGGAGAAGTCACACAGCACGTTTCTTTGCGCATCCACGCTGATGACGTTGTCAAACTCGGCGTAGCAAATCACGTTGATGGTGCTGGGTAGAGCTGCGGAGAAACGCAGTTCCAACCGTAGGTTTCCTTTCTTCAGTAAAGCCAGTTGATGATCGTGTTCCAAGGTAGGGGTGAGGTCAAAGGCGAACAATGTGTACCCACGGCTAAAGTCTTTTCGACTGATGGTATTGCCTTCGTCCTGGTTGTTTTGTCCTGTGGCTATAAACAGGTTCAGGTAGGTTCGCACATAGTTTCCGTTAGTAAAGTCCGGTTGTAAGGGTCGGGCTGGAATTTGATGACCGGCCACGTGCAGTGCCACAAAGTTGATGTTGAAATGGTCAAATTTGAACGGATTCTCAGCCCAATTTCCATTGAATGTGGTGTTGGTCACACACGCCAGGGTAAGACGTTTAGGCAGATCTCCTAGAAATAAATTCTCTCTGTTGGCCATCATCGTACCTGCGGGTACGGAGAACACCTTGGTCTGTACGCGTCGGATGGGATACAGGGCTGGTTTTTTCGCTAAGGCTTGCATGTGACTCAGCAACACCCCCTGTTGCAAATCTACCGTACGGACAAACAGGACTGCATCTTCAATGATGATCTTGTAATTGATATCACCCGCCCCAGCGGCCATTAAGGCAAACGTAGGTGCGGAACGGATCAACTTGATCTTGATGGTTACACCGTTCATCATGTAGCGGTCTTGCATGAACAGATCGGCGTGCAGTCGTCCCATCATATCGATGGACTTGCTTTCGCTTGCTAATCTTTTGCGTCTGGCGTACCCAGTATTGCCAGGGAGTAGATGGTTGAAGTAGCCGGGTGTATCCCTGTGGTACAGCTCAGCTTGTAAGTGTGATAGTTTGGCATCACTGCCGTACGACAACATCGTCTCCAGGTAGGCTCGATACGGATAGGTATTGGTGGACGTACTGATGAGTCTATCGTTCAGACTGATATCCACCTGTTGGAACATGGAGTGCAGCCAAAGATTTACCGGGGTTACATTTGCATCGGCCGCTAGGTCCGTCCCATCGTTGTTCGTTATTTTAGCTTTGACGTACAAGTAGGAGTTGGCTAAATCCAGGTAGGCCGTATCATTGTTTTCAATGGAAAATTCTACGGGACCCACACCCGTCAGGCTAGCCAGGGGTCGATGTTCTACCCAACGTCCTTCGGCTACACTGGTTTGAGTGGGTGGAATAGTCCACAAATCCAATTCACTGTTGGTAGACGGACATGACTCGGAGTGAATGAAGGCCATTATGCGAAAATGTCTCTCCTACTATTACGTCTCTTTTTCTTCTTCTTCTTCTTCTGGGGTTTAGTCCTTCTCTGGGGTGTGCGTCGTGGGTGGGTTGGTCGTCGACTGACTCTTCGCGGTGTCAGTCTTTGTCTTTTAAGGGCTTTGGCCAGCAACACACCCCCAGCTTCTTGAGCCCGGCGTTTGAAGGCTTGTCGGGGTGCTGTGCCTTCCATCACATCCTCGGCCATGCGCAATCCACTTTGTACCGCTTGTCTCCCTACCGTTTTAACACCCCGTGTCACCATGGGCAGGAACGTTTTGACGATACTCCCCAGTATGTTTCCCAATCCATGCCCACGTTGCATGCGTGCCCCACTAAACATGGGCATGCCTCCTCCCGTTTGTTTCTTGTAGTAGTCGGCATAGCTGGGTGTATGGCACTCGTAAGGTACGTACATTATTATACGAAGTGAGGAGAACGGGTTTGTCGGAAAGCAAGTGTCAGCACCACTTTTCCTCGCTCGAATGGGATCGGCCGTCCCGTGTCATCTCTTATATCCACCGTGATCGTGTCGATATCGGTATGGCGTACGGGCAGGAACATGATAGGGTTGAAACTGTGGGTGGCTTGTTCGCCATACGTCTTGCTAATGGGCACCACTCGTAACAGAGGTGTGTTCATATCACCCACAATATGGCTGTCCACGGCATCCGAGTAGACGTACAGTGCGTACATGCCTTCTTTCATATCCATCAAATGGGAACCGTGCTCATTGGTGGGACCCCTGTATAGGACGCGGTGAGACAGCCGTAACATTTCCTGTAGTCTAGAACTGAGTTTCGCGTTCACGAGAGGAGTCAGCCAGATAAAGCTCTTTTCGTTGTGTTCGTTGACCTCGAAGCACAGGTTTCTCTTCAAGCGGTCGGATAACAGGGGTGATGCATCATTCGTGAACGCCTGTAGAGCCTTGTACTCCATCAAGGCATTCAGAGCCCGTACGAACTTCTGCGGTGTATCGTATTGGCCTGCGGGGAGAGTCAGTCTGTAGATTTTTTCTTCGTAGACTACTTCGTACCATATTTCTCCGTGTTGTACGTTGTACCATGAGTAAGGGTATTGAATCTCCACCAGTCCACATTCCCAGCGTCCCGATAAATGTAACGGTTGAGGTAATTGCGTGACATACTTGGTCAAGGTGTTGTCAGGAAACACGTCGAGTGAGCTATTACTGGGCAACGTCAGGTAAAACATGATGACGCCTGACGACTGATGTGGTTCTGGCTTCTGCACCGGTTTTTTATATATTATTAGTAGGGGTCCCAGTGTGCCTGGCGGGGGGTGCCCACTCGGCGTTGTGGCAATGACTTGAAACGTCCAAATCGTCGTGCTGGTGTTTTGGGTGGTGACATGAGCTCCCAAGAGGGTTGTGGTGGTGGTGGTGGTGGTGTTGGTGGTGGTGATGGTTGGTGTCGGGTGTTCGATTGCTCCATAAAGGCCCAACGGTTAGGATTGCCTACCAATTCTTGTGGGATGTGCGTGTCTTTTAAGCCCTGAGCAAAGACTTCCCAGCCCGGGGGGTTGGAATGTTTGCGAGTACGCACCATATCGTTGATCAAATCGGTGATATGAGACCCCGGTACCACTTTGTTTCGAAACAGTAGCTTTCCTTCCGCATTCCAACCCATATCGGCATGTTGTTTCACCCGGTCCAACAATAAACGGGCCCGCGTCTTGTAGGCTTTAGGCACACTGTTCAACACTTCTTCTTCCAGCTGAGGTGATGGAGCAGCAGCTGTTGTGGTTGTGGGTGGTGGTGGTGGTGGTGGTGGTGGTGTAGTACTAGTACTACTTCCTACTCCTCTATATTGATCCATAAACGTCTGGTACCGGTTCAGTGTATGATGGTAGCGTTGAATTTTCTCGTGATCGGGGAGTCCACGTTGTTGCAGTATATTATTCATTTCTTCATCCAGAGATTGGAGTTGTTGCACGGTGGCCGGCACGGGATAGGGCGATTGTAAACTCTGTAACAATCGCGGGTCGACCAGCATCATTTTTTTCGTATGTTCCATGGGGAATGTTAGCGTCCTCCTCCCAAGATGGAGCCGAGTAATGGACCCAGTACAGTAGCGGCTAAGGGCGCTAGGAGTGCACCGAGAAATCCACCGCGCTGTAACACCTGTTTCTTTTTTTTTAAACTCTCCGTCTTCTTGACTAACGTTCTGAGACCTGCCTTGTGCCGTTGCAAGTTTCCCTTCTGTACAGCACTGAGGGGGACATTGCCTTTTAACACATTATGGGCCACTTCACACAAACACCGTACCAATTCGGGCTCCGCGCCGCGCACCAGGGCCCGGCCCACCTCCGGTGGCGCGCTGCGGAGTACGCGGAGCGCGGGCGCGTGTCTGCGTATCCGTGCCGACATGATGAGTGATGGCTAGAGTGGCTTGTCTTCTTCTTTTATTTTTTTTTTTTATTTGGGAGTGTACACCGTCTGTATCTCGTCGGGAAAAATGTGAGTACGCAATCGAAGGGTAGAGGGCGTGTCTTGTTTCAAGTCGATGAGTAGATAGCCGTGAGCGGGTTGGGTGGCATCTTCAAAGGCTTCTCGTACAAAGGCCGTGTTTTTAGGGTACATCTGTTGGGCCAAATGGGTAATTTGCGAGGCGTCTCTGGGGTTTTTGAATAACACCACATACTGAGCATTCAAACTAATGTTCCGGTGCTCTTTGTTCTTACTGAAGAGATTCTGCACGATGTAGATAATGCTCAACCGACGATGATGGCTGCCTTTGGTAAAGAGACGGGTGATTCGACTGTCCGTTTCCGTCATGAGATCGTCCACCACTACCAACGTGTCTTGGGGTGTATCCTCAGGGGGTAAGCCTTCCACTAAGGTGAGTCCCGGGACACGGGCCAGTGCCTCGTACGCGGGTTGCCAAGCTCCATAACACCACAGGATACCAGCTACAGGCGGTGAAATCAGGGCTGCCCTGTGTTCGATGAGGCGTTGAACGAAGTGTGTTTTTCCCGATGCTGTCGGTCCAGCGATGAGACACGTGAAAGGATGCTGCCATCGAGGATCCATAGTTTTTATTTTTTTTTATTTTTTCTTATTTGGTGATTTGCGCTTGCCGATTAGAAGCCCACCAGCGTTCTCGTGGATCCCACCGGGGATCGTAGTCCAATGGGTACCGTTGTGGGTACCGTTGCCGTGGTAAACGTGATTCACCGGAGCCCAGGTGAATCGTGTTGGTAGGTGTGGGGGTGATGGTGTAGTGGAAACGTTCGAATCGGCGAGTAGATACGGCACCGGTAGGCTGATGGCGGTGGTGAGGTCGAGTAGTACGCTTAGACGGTGGTGTGGTAGGGCTGAGTGTGGTGATGATAGGTTCCGTCGTAGTCGTCGTCGTCTCAGGGGTTGATACGGCAGGCTGACGGTCAGGTGGTGGAGGTGTACGCTTAAAAAACGGTGTGGTAGGGGCAGGCTGGCGGTGAGGTCGAGGAGTACGCTTAAAAAACGGTGATGTAGGAGGGCGAGTCGTCGTGGTCGTGGTGAGGTTGGTGATCGTGGTAGTACTGTTGGGTAATTGCACTTGACGTTCAGGCACCGGTGGAGCAGCACTTGGACGACTGAGTGTTGAAAAACAGGATATCAGGTAGGACAAATCGTAGAACACACCTCCAAATAAGGTACCCAGAAGCACTACTGCACACAACAGCGTACCGACTTGGCCTTTTCGAGTCTGTAACATTAAGGGTAGACGTTCACGCTCCATGGTATCCCCATCTACACTGAGGGAGGCTGGTGATGTACGGTAGAATTTATAGACGTTTCATGTCACGGCCGGATACCCAGGAATTAAACGAATTGGGCCACCCTTGCCATTTGACGAAATGATAGGGGATTCCCCGTCGACGTTCCGTTTCCAAAATCTTTTCCACCGTGTAGTAATCTTTCCGTGTTTTCACCACCGGTTGTAATTCGGCTTCATAAAACGTGCCTTGCAGTGTTTCGCCATGTAAATCTTCCAGTTGATAGACGTGTGGCTGTCGAGGTTTATGGCGAACAATGACAAAGTGCTCGCCACTCCAGTTGGGCAAATAACTTTTCTCAAATTGTCCTTTCACTTTACTCACGCGTACCACATCTCCACGTTTGTAACGGGGTGACGTGCGTGATGATGATGATGATGGCTGCTGGTACAGCGTACGGCGCACTTGATGTTCGTTGCCTTTTGTCACATCGAGGGGGGCTCGCTGGATACTGCGATGATAGGCTCGATTGTACCCTTTCACCAGTTGCGGTAGTACATCGAGGT
>JAVTVY010008454.1:0-46500 GCA_036873755.1 Hanleya hanleyi
ACGTATAGATTATGTTGATCACTATAAGTTCTAGGTAACCCATCAAGGTTAGAATGCAAGAGCACTATAGTAAAAATAGAGAGCCAATGAAATCAGCCTACAGACCAAGTACGTGTCTTTGGTCTAGGTTTGGAGCGGGCATTTCATTGAGGTACGTGTATACAGTGAGTGAAAAGACTCGTCCAACACGTATAGATTATGTTGATGACTATAAGTTCTAGGTAACCCATCAAGGTTAGAATGCAAGAGCACTATAGTAAAACTAGAGAGCCAATGAAATCAGCCTACAGACCAAGTACGTGTCTTTGGTCTAGGTTTGGAGCGGGCATTTCATTGAGGTACGTGTATACGGTGAGTGAAGAGACTCGTCCAACACGTATAGATTATGGCTATAAGTTCTATGAGCATAATGCATGAAAGTGGCTTTGAACACCGTATTAGCCAATCAGTGGCCTAGAATGGAGCCAAAGGTAACCCATCCATGTCCAGAAAAACATTACCCGGGTATACAAGAACCCAGATGTAGGCGCGGACGTCAGCGAAAGCACACCGTGAATACCCCAATTCGATGGGCTGATTGTTCGACCGCTGATTGGTTCTTTTTCTCGACCGCTGATTGGCTCTTTTTTCTCGACCGCTGATTGGTCCAAATGGAACTGCCCATCTTTCCCAGGTTCATCTAGAATCCCCCTTTTTTTTGTGCTCAAGCTCTGACTATAGCGATACCGCAACATTGTCTCATTGGACATTGGACCGTCTGACCTGGAGGTGACCCTTTGACCTTTTGACCCGCGTCCGCGCGCGCACTGCCGGGGATGACGCGGGATGACGCGCGCGCGCGCGCGCGCTGCGGGGCGCTGGGGCGGGGCGGGAAAACACCCGGCGGTTGAACATTGGAACTCTTGTGGGTTTGGAGGATGAACATACGGACGTCTAAGGGAAAAAATTGGAACTCTTCTATGTTTGGAGGTAGTGTTTAGTGAAAACCCGGAAGTGACGTGACAACCCACGTCACCTGCGTATATACTCCTGTAAAATAGAGCCGATTTTATTTCTTTGGAAGGGCAAGGTCAATAGGACTTGCGCTTTTTATACTACTAAACTGTGAAGTAGATTACATCTTACATAGGCCTTAAGGCCGTGATATGCATATGAAGTATTCTGGGGCATGGTCAGTACTTTCCAATTTTCCCTTCGTCTACTACTCGCCGATTTTTTGATTTTTTTTATTATTTATTTATTTATTTATTTCCTCGAGAGCTTTAAAATAAGACCTCACTCTACCCAATCGGGCCACTAGTGCTCCACCTAGACTCCAACATGTCCACCCCATATGGATTTATACATACTAATATCCCAGCATATGAGTGTATATGGGTCTATATGGATCTATATACAAGCCTACCCGGTACTTTGATAGTTTTTTTCCATCGTATTCTACATGATCAACCTCATAGCTCATAGTAAAAGCCATAAAAAAAACCCGACCACCCCTATACCCATACAGGCCAAATATAGCGGACATGATCTTCGCCTGGGAATTGGTCTAGTCCGAGTTGTCTCCCTTGCACCAAAGCATATAGATGGGACTGTGGTTTGGCTGGCGCGATTATCCGGGCAAATTGACCTTGAGCAGCCATTTTGTTAGCGTTTTGTTAGCGTCCTGCATACGGAGGACGATTTCACTGATCATTGTGTTGTTTTCTGAGCTGGGGAACATTCTCTGTCGCGGTTTATAACGGAACTTTCTTCCTTTCGGTGTCCGCTGAGATGAATAATGTGACGAAACTCTGCACGATTCATCGCCTGCATGTATACCCGTCACACGTAGACTGTAATCGAGGGAGTGTGCTGTGTTGTGTTCGAGCGGACGCATAAATTTGTGTGATATCAGACAGGAAACGTGAAAATTGATATTCTTTCACAGATTTCGAAGTGTATACAGTTCTGGTGAGGTGAACGCAGCCTTTATGTGCAGCGATTTGAACGATGATGTAGGCCACCGAACAGGTTTTGTGGAATCAACATTCTGTAACACTCCCCCTTGACTGGAGGGATTTTATCGGACATCTGCAGTACGGAACGCTATTTGTTGCATACATTCGCTTATCGTGGCAGTCCGTATAATTTGTCAATTTTTGTGTTTGGTTTCGTGAGAGGACGACATTGGTTTTCATTAGTGCAAAACTCCCGCTCCCCGACCCGCACCACAACAGTGAAAGCTGGTGGATGAAATTCTACTCCACGGGAACGGTTGGTGATACCCATATTTTTAGCATACGAATGCATCGTGATGAAGGCTTCATGGTGTGTTATACCCACCTAGGAAAAAACAGCCCCAGATCATCTGGACTAAACTCTTTTATCAGGTAAGCTAGACTTTAGTACTATACTTGCGTTGAAACCCATGCAGACAACCTATTCAAATTTCAATGCATTGGCAACATAGCGTCGCACGAAATATACGCGCCCCTGTTGACCAGGATTTTTATATACTCCCACAACAACAGACAATTTGAAGACAATTTTCTAGCGGGGTGTTTTCTTGAACATAATTGCTGTAATATACTCTTCTTTTTGTGGACGCTAAATATAGGGAGAAAATGGCAACATTGTGACCAAACCATAACAGTTGACAGCTGTAAAAATAGATACCGTGGCATAAATTAGAGAGAGCATTTCAGTACACCTAAAAAAAAAATGAAACCTGGACGGGTATCCTTCATCTCGAGGGGACGCAAGTTCGATTCTTGCTTTCATTATGTGAGTATGTGTTGGACATGTGATCTTTAAATTTTATTATCATCAATACACCTAAACGGTATAGTTCAACCCCACCCCCAGCCCAACCGATGCCCCTTCATGAATGCTTCACATTGATACCTCACTCGACCCCACTGGACCAGTAGTCAATCCCCTAGCTCCAAAAAGGCTATTTCCATACACTTGGGTCACCGCGCATGCGCAGAATGACCCTAATTCAACCCCACACCCAGTCCATCAGATGCTCCTTCACCTAAGCTTCAATTTGATACCTCACTCGACCCACTACCTCCAAAAAAAAAAAAAAATTTTTAGCTCCTTCAGGAGTGTATAATACACTCTAAAATTTTTTATTTTGGGTAGTGGTCGAGTATCAAACCAGCTTAGATTTAGTGACAATTACTATTAAAAAAAAAGGAAAAAAAAGAAAATCATACCCTTCGGTCACCGCGCATGCGCAGAATGCCGATATTTCAACCCCACACCCAGCCCATTAGATGCCCCTTCATGAATGCTTCAATTTGATACCTCACTCGACCCCACTGGACCAGTAGTCAAGCCCCTAGCTCCAAAAAGGCTATTTTCATACCCTTTGGCCGCCGCGCATGCGCAGAATCACCCTAATTCAACCCCACCCCCAGTCCATCAGATGCCCCTTCACGTAAGCTTCAATTTGATACCTCACTCGACCCCACTGGACCAGTAGTCAAGCCCCTAGCTCCAAAAAGGCTATTTTCACACCCTTCGGCCGCCGCGCATGCGCAGAATGCCGATAGTTCAACCCCACACCCAGCCCATTACATGCCCCCTCACCTAACCTTCAATTTGATACCTCACTCGACCCCACTGGACCAGTAGTCAATCTCCTAGCTCCAAAAAGGCTATTTTCATACCCTTCGGCCACCGCGCATGCGCACAATGCCAATATTTCAATCCCACACCCAGCCCATTAGATGCCCCCTCACCTAAGCTTCACTTTGATACCTCACTCGACCCCACTGGACCAGTAGTCAATCTCCTAGCTCCAAAAAGGCTATTTTCATACCCTTTGACCGCCGCGCATGCGCAGAATCACCCTAATTCAATCCCACACCCAGTCCATCAGATGCCCCTTCACCTAACCTTCAATTTGATACCTCACTCGACCCCATTGGACCATTAGGGGCTCTCCTAGCTCCAAAAAGGCTATTTTCATACACTTCGGCCGCCGCGCATGCGCAGAATCACCCTAATTCAACCCCACACCCAGCCCATTAGATGCTCCTTCACCTAACCTTCACTTTGATACAGCCGCCATCTTGTCCCACCACCCACAGCCGCCATCTTGTCCCTCCACCCACAGCCGCCATCTTGTCCCACCACCCACAGCCGCCATCTTGTCCCACCACCCACAGCCGCCATCTTGTCCCACCACCCACAGCCGCCATCTTGTTCCACCACCCACAGCCGCCATCTTGTCCCACCACCCACACCCACCATCTTGTCCCACCACCCACCATCCACGCATGCGCACACCACCAATTGTGACGTCACCCAAGGTTCTGCGCATGCGCAGTGAAGCGCTATTCTATCTACTTGCTCCTTGTATACTACTGTTAGTGTATAGGGGTTTGTGTAGGCGCCTAGTCCCAAGTGTACATCCGAGGGACTGTGCGTTTTCTACTATTCTCTGAGTGCGCAAGTGTACAATGGTATCGCACCATATCCAGGATCCCCTCACACCCCACATTGTACCAGAATGGGCCACATATACTCACTTTACACGCAAACTTAATAACCCACAGACACTTACGCTCATACATAACAACCCGAGCTGCACTTTACTGGTGATATCGCAGGTACAAAAAAGCCGGCTGACTGTATAACCATACAAAACGCGAACTTCAAAACGATAATGTTAGTTACAATTGAACCCAAGGGAGTCCATAGATCGCACAAACACGCCCATGCGCACCTGGACAGTAACCGTTCTCTACTACTCGTTCCTTGCATATGTCACTTAAAGTAAAACTCACCCCAGTCGTAGCCTACATCACGAGAGCTTCAAGTCGATACACTGCACGACACATTGGGACCATGCAAGTATGGCCTCCAGATTGTCAAACACCCCCAGCGCCATATTTCTCTACTACTTTTCGACTGCACATATGCATCATGACGTCTCACATTAAACAACACCACCGAAGAATTTGCTGGTCTTATTCTGCATAACTAGAGACATAAAAGGACACCCTGCACACCATGATTGATGAAATATGGCATATATATCACAAAAATACACGCTTCCCTAGCGACTGTGCATGCGCACGCCAGATTTGGGTCAAGTGTAGCTCACAACTCAATGAAAAGTGCTACAACAGGCCACCGCATGTGAGCAGTCACGTCTACACCACCATTGTCAGGTCCACCCCACGGCACAAATGCCAAAAGTCGCCCCTGTGGTTTAGTATATGGGGGTATATTAGTAAGGTATTTCCCAAGTGGATGCGCATTTCGAAAGCCCTTCTAGTACTACCCATCGAAAGCGCATGCGCACCTAACATCAGTTTCGGTCAAAACTATCTCGGTGTTGTTCTAACTCACAAGAGCTGCCCACCCTGAATCAAGTATGACCCGCCTATCACCAAAAATTCCCCTGCAACTGCCCATGCGCACCAGGACGTCACAAGAATCGACGTGACAGCCATTATAGCATTCCAGTATTATTCTACAGAGAAAGATACCACTCACGACACATTTAGACAAAGGATGACGCCTAGATCGCCCAAACACGCCTATGTGCACACAAGCATGCCCTTTCTCTGCTACTTTTGACTGAGCGTCATAATTTGCATTAAAAATCGAGTCCGTCTTAATCTATACCACTAGAGCTTCCCACAATGCACGGTTTGTTTAGAGCCTAGATGGCTCATCTATCGTCCAAACACGGCCCTGCGCACACCCAAGATATCTTTCTCTTCTACCCCTTGCTAGTGAATGGACATGATGACGTCACTGTCACACATTGACCAGAATACTGTATGACTACACAAAACGAGAGCTAAAAGACGACACCCCACACGATCCATGTGGACCCAAGGTGGCCCATCTATCGTACAAACACACCCTGTGCTACCTCAAAAATGACATTTCTCTATATCTTCCAGGCTGCGCATGTGCACCATGACGTTACTTCCGGCCAAACTGCGTTAATCATAATCTACACCACAATAGCTTCAAGACGACACCCTGTCTATTTAAAGTCAGGATGGCTCATCTATCGTTCCAACACGACCCGCACACTCAAAATATCATCAAGTTTGGAGCTTGTCAAAAATCAGTAGTTAACTGTGGTATAAATTGTCTTTTTTTGCAGCGTGTAGAACAAAATGAATTCCGGGAAAAACGCAACCATTTCTCCATGATAACGATCACGCATGAAATGACTGTCGTCATGGTATAGTAGTTTATTATTAGACACTGTGGATTTTTCTAGAATAATAGAGCTACGTAAGCTTGTTATGTCAGTCATCCATCTGGAATTTTCTCGAAGCTGTTGTGGATTGCATCTGGGTCAGGTCATACGTCAATGCTGTATTTTGTGGAATGATCTCGAATGACCCGTAGAGTATAAATAGCCCGACGTTCAGTAATCGAGGGGAATTCAAACGGCTTTTCTGTGGTGCATTATACTGTCTTACCTTTGTCTGAAATTACGGACTGCTGGATTGTATACTACGGTGAATTGACTTTTGGGCTGCTGTGTTATCTACGTGATTGAACTGTTGGAAACTGGACAACAGCTGAGCGGTGTTGGATTATCAAAATACAGAACAGCGAATTGTGTGACATGTTTTTAGTATGATTATATGATTTTAGTATTGTAAATAAATATTTGATTGTTAATCTTTAATTACAACGAATATTGTGGATTAAGAATACTGATCAGCGATACGGATTTGATATTTTTGGAACATCATGATGTCTTGCCGGCATCATTGAAAACTGTTGACCGCTTCTCTCGTGCAGGAAACTAGCCTATGTTTATGTGTACTATGATTGTCTTTTTGAATTTGGTGCTAATACTGTTATATGGAGTATGGAATAGGTCTTTGGATTATGGACGCGGATATTCTCTAATGGACGACGGCTGAATTATGAATGACGGACTAGACGCTTGTAATTCACAAAAGTTTTCTGTTACTTTTTTTCTATCATCGTTTATGACGTAACAAAAATTGGGAGCCTGACCGCGAGCAATGTTTAAGCTGATCTGTTTTGCAACATAGTTCTAAATCGATGCATTGTCTGAATTTGTGAAGTCAGGGAGTAGTATATTATCAGCATGGCATTTGACCCAGCACAGTTTGCCTTAGAGCCTAGTCAGGAGGAATTTAACGAACTACGCAAAGAGCATTTGTTCGCGCTATGTAAATTCCTACAAATTAAAGTTAAAACAAGAAATTAAGAAACTCATTATTAAACAGTTTGTTAGCAAACAACTTTGGGATGAAAATGATTTTGATTTAACTAAGGAAACAGCTGATGATTTGGAAATAAAGAAATTAGAATTGCAAAATCAGCTGGAATTGAAGAAATTAGAATTCGTGCAAGGCCTGACGAATCAATACTGGGGAAGGAAAGAGGCACACAGGTGAAACAATTTTCTATTTATTTCCTTTTTTTCGCAAACTGTCATCATGGGTGTGCTACATAGTAGTCCAATCTTGAACCCAAAGTTGTAGCATTTTACTGCATTGTAAATCCAACTCTGCATCAGCGTGTATGTATACAGCTGTCCCAAGATCGATGTCTTCTGGTAGGAAAAGCACGAAATGACTTCATTGCCCACGTCCAGTTAATAGAGGTTAGGCAACAAGTCATTTGTTTACTTTAGTAATGTTGGATTCTTTCATTCACAGGCTATGGTTTTATAAACTGCAGAACAAAAAATTTCAACGTAATTTGCTGTTTTCAGTATTTTGAGAGCGTGCTGTGTTATCTATTTTCCATTTTATCGGCATTTTAAAAAGCAGGGCAGAATTTGAGGCGATGTCACATGGGCAATGATGCCGTTGTTCCGATCCTTTTACGGCCCCAAGATTTCAATCTTGGCACAGCCGTATGAACACGATTCTCGGAGGAATACTCCAGAAGTCTAATTTACTTCTTCACACCCTAAGTTCACTTGTTTCTGTTACACTTGGATTCAGAAACCACCAAAGCTGGGTGTATTCTGTAACTGACTGATGAGAAGAAACAGCGCAAACTTCCTCAACAGGATTTTGGTCCTCCCGAGGTGTACCAGACGCCTAGTTCATTCAGATTACTTACCTGGAATTACAACACATATAAGGGAAGTAAGAATAGGTGCCGACATACTGACAGAGCCACATGACTTCACAGTATAGTCTTATGGTTAACCTATTCTAAAGCACATACCAAGAATCTAACGATTCGTGATATGTGTTGTATCTCAGGTACGCTTTTGTTGTACCTGTCCATGTGGAAACTTGGATGACATGACCATACGGCCCCTAGCACCGGCATAAGCGGTATTAGATACAAATCTAGAGAGCTATGATAGAAATGCTCTGACAAGTCGTATAATGGCAATTGGTGAGCTGCGTCGCTGTGAAAACGCGTACACTGGGGATTGATGAGCCGTATCGTCGTCAGATGAAAATGACGGCACACGTTGGCGGTAAAGTGACACAGACATAATCTCACCTTTTCACTTTACTTTTTCACAGTTCAATTTTTTTCCATGTTAAAATATAAAAGATGCTCATCAGATACACGTAGAAAACAGTAATTCCAAGAACTTCAAAATTGAGCTCAGCAGCATAATTTTAATAGCCACCCAGAACAATACAATATTTTGTTATTTGATGACACCTGTATTTTATGTGATATTTCTATTCCTGTGCCAGCGAGTACAATGCAAATATACTCGCTGCTGACATTTCATATACAACTATTGCATAACATCAGTGCTGGAATGAAAAGTAACCTTGCTTTGGGTCCAACTTGGTGAAGGTGTGAACACTGTGTATTGTTTTACAAAACATTAGTCGCCCAGACTGTCATATGATATTTTAGTACTCATCATAAAGAGCTCTATCCCTATCCTTCCAGGGACAGACAAACTCATCAAAGACCTGGATCAAAGTCTTGTAGTGATTAGGCCAAAACACTACATTGGCGGTAGTGGATCTGTTTTGGCATCGGACATGATGTCATTGCGCTATGAACAGTCGAACCTATTTGAAGACAAAACACCCAGCAGAGAAAACCGAAAGGGTCACCCACTCGGTGCCGATGCGGCGATTCTGTAGCCTTGTCCATGATAGGATCTTATATTTGATAGTACAATTGAGACAGATGTCCTCTGTGTGAAGGGAAATACATTCGGAAAGTTCCATACATATGAAACAACAAGGCTTCAAGCACTACAAACACAGCTGAACATTGCACTGAATCGATGGGAGTCAGACAAAGACAGCTTGGCAGACATTGCTGACTTGGTTTGGAAACTTCAAGAGATCCAAGAACTACTAAATGGCTTAATACCAGGCATCATTGTCGGCCTGCAGATCAGTGTTGCAGGAAATATCCTCGTGGGAATTACCCGAGGTATGCTCGGTGATCTCAGAATCCACAGATGCTGGCCCAGGAGTGGGCGTGACGAATATTGAGGTAAAATTCAGATTCACCAAATGTCCAGAATTCAGGGCACTGAGAGGAGAGTACGTATTCATCGTGCTCGTGGTTACTGCACAGAATGAGTTTGAGCGAACAAATGCAGCAATTGGTGATGCACTTGTTTATGGGGCTACAATGCAATGGGAACATGAGAAACCATTTGAAATGTTGGCTCCAGAATTTGTGGCAAAGATGGCTGTTGAGGTGGTTGAACAACATAGGAATGAGGTGATGAAGAACAATGCCTGGTTGATCAGTGAAGAGACAATCACTGATGAGAAAAGTCATGTTGGGGACTAAGGTCATGTTGGGGATCACATGCTGCCTATGTCACAGAGCGAGAAGATGAATACAACTTGTTTTAGAAAGAAGCTTGTTGAGTTTGGAAACAGAATCAGTGTGTATGCCAAATATAGGCCAGATATCACATGTACTGTGCTCGAAATACTACGCCATGACTTGGTCATATTAGTAAGCTTATACATTGTTGATTGTCTATAATGAACTGTTTTTCTTCAATGATCATGCACGATTGAGTGTGAAGCTCCATTATGTTTGGCCTAACGTCAGAAATGAGGTCAGCCATGGTGAAATGAGGTCAGCCATGGTGAAATGAGGTCAGCCATGGTGAAATGAGGTCAGCCATGGTGAAATGAAATAATGTTTAGCTTGTACATGTATGCAGTATTTGAATGCACCTCCAGGGACATTTGAACTTATCCCATTTTATCCTCTTTTCAGGTGACAGATGTTTCTATAACCGGTTCTATTTGATGGAATATTGGGAGGCTTAAAAAGCAAGAAGCTGTGATTCCAGGACATGGGTATTTCAGCAAAGTATACGACTTCATGAATGTGCACTGTGAGTATGGAGAATCATACATGGATTACAGGAAGCGAGTGTCTTTTGGACAGCGAAGAAGCATGCGAATTTTGTGCAACATCAGCAGGCAACAAGGGTGCAATTGCACCTGTACCTCGACCATACCCAGATTACAGTCGCTTGCCAGAATTTCACTCCTGCTGCAACAAAGATACCCCTAGATATTGTGATGGAGAAGGAAGACAACCGGATGATTTTCAGCGGAGAGCTCAGCTAAAAAAGTTAGTGAGTTCAGGGCAAGTCTTGAATACTGAGACACTGGATAACTTTTCGCGAAAGTTCTTTGTAAGTGTTCTTCTGGTGCAAGAATATGTACAGCATCAGTGAAATATCGCAATGATGAAGGGGGGAAAAAATATGACCGAAAGAAGAAATCGGATAAAAAGAAGAGCAAACCTTATGATGGCTATGACTGGGTTGAAATGTTTCATTTGAAACTGCTTGAGAAGCAGCCTATCTATGTACTCGAGAAGTATATTAAGTATAATAAACTTGGACCATTCAAATTAAACGCCAAATGGTGGAATGGGTACGTCAACATCTGGCAAAAACCATATATATACCCCAAACCGGCCAAAATGAAAAACCCACAAGACAAGAACAGGCATTTGAAGATGAGGATGATGCTGAAGATTTTGGTGATGCAGACGATGTGGATGGAGATGGGGATGATGCGGAAACTGATTCAGAAGATGAGGATGTTGCAGATGTTACCGATTCAGAAGAGGACAGAGATGTGATTCTAAGGAAGTTTGACTCTTCAGACGAGTCGAGTGATTCAGAGGAAGAGATTCTTCTACCCACTTCGATAGGACTGAGTGGAACCAGAACAAGGAGAGTAATCACAAAGCCGAGCAGATAATTTGATTTTTATTAAAGAAAGTTACATCTCATTCTGTAGGCACAATTTACATTATTATAATATATCGTGCATAGATAGATACATAGTTGGAGCTATATTTTTATACCAGAATTGAATATCACTACAAAATGGACTGTGGTGCCTCTGTTGAAAGAGAATCCCCTTGAACTAGCAGACAGTCAACATGTGATTTTCATGCGATGAACGGTTCTGTCAGTGCTAAGGGGGCACAAATGACTGATATTGAGGCGATACAGGCTGTCGATCTGACACAAAGTCAATTCTGTGATTTAATCCTCGGGTGTGATACCACAAAATTGGAAACTTGATTCAGTGACTGCAATTGTACAAATCATTGCAAATTTAACAATTTATTTCCAGAAGATATTGCATGTTTTTAGCTTATTCTGATCAATTCATGCTAACATTGGTAATAGTTGGATTCTTCATTGTGTATACATTGTCTCGTACATGTGTTTTGCTACTGAAATACTGAGAATCCCGACTGTCTGAGAAACTGTTGCATGTTTCCTACAGCTCAAAATGTGTACAGTTAATGGGGGAGATCCGAATCACCTTTTACATCCTAGATGTAGAGCTCGTTGTTTTAAGAGTTGAGAGCGATTGTTGGTCTTATATTATAGGAAAATCTGTCGTCGACAATTGTATGCAAGAATTTCCCCAATCGGGATCGTCAATCGATGAGAAAATGGCTTCTGTTTGAGTGCACCAGTTGCGAATCATTTTGGTGAGATGCGGATCACGCCATCTAGCGGCCGTTACATGCACTGAGAATGGAATTTTTATCAGTCTATAGGGGTCATCTTCTTAAGGTCACAAACCTCCATTGAAGTGGGTGGGTCCAAGATTATTATCAGGACTTGACTTCCGGCGAACATTGATTGGCCATCATACCTGACTGGGCCAGAAATGGTCTCTGACGTATTTTAAAATGTTTCTATAATACTTGACTCTAAAATGTATCAAAACCACCTTTTCAAATTTTAATCGAAAAAAAAAAATCTGGGCCAGTTTGATTGGCACCTCCGAAATTTGCCGTAATGGTGTCGGGCTGGATGACCCTATTTCTGGCGGTCTCATCTCGAAAAAATGGTGGAGAATGTATGCTGAATTTTCCATATATTTGAGCGGAAAGGCCAGGCTACCTGGTGTGGTGGGTCATTTGTGGCGGCGAATATTAGGGAATATAGTTTTCTCAAGATGTGCTCGGCCAATTTACTACATATTAAGTAAGGCGAATATTTAGTAGTTTGTGACCTGTAGGAGAAAAACGAAAATCGGTCTTTCTTCATTGCCACATGTTTACGTGCCTTTTTCCTCCAGAGAGGTACAGAATCAGATATAAATGCCTATTTTCAGCCAATGTTTTGCTTGTCCAGGTCGGATAGAATGTTATCAAGCATAAACGTATACATTTGTCTTCTATTGCGGACGCCCGAGCTGGAATTTCTGTGTTTGCAGCCCAATTTTAATATTGTCTGACTTCTATAAAGGAATTGAGTTATTGTGTCAGTACAGTTATTTTCAAGCCATTCGTTGATATATTCTGTGCTGTGGAAACGTTTATTTGCGCATTCCGTTTATTGACTCCACCCCCACATCAGCGATCGTTCTGGTCAGTAAGCTTACACATTAAATTAGGTCAATATATTCACAAACGTTAATCATTGCAAAGTAACACTGGTCCGTTTTGTCAAATAACTGCATGAAAGGGCATTCATCGGAATCTAACTGGAGATATGATACAAATTAGCAGTAAAATTTTGCTTTTATTTCCCCTCTACAATGGGTGGGGGCGGGGGGTCGAATTTGTGTTAATAATCGTTATCTCATGCGTGTACAGATACAATTCGGGAGACTGTAGTTAACGTCTGTAAGTGTACAAATTAAAAATCCAGAAAATAAATGATTAAATAATCTTTTGGGGGTGAAATATTTGAATAAGTGTTTGACTACTCATGGGTCCATATATTAAGGGAAATGTCACTTTGATGTGACAATCGATAACTTTGCGATTATTCGAATATGTATATGATTGTTTGTTATTGGTTCGGCCACACAAAGTTTATTGAAATGTGAATAGATTGACTTATTTGTAGGTCACAAACCTCCATTGAAGTGGGTGGGTCTGTGATTATTATCAGGACTTGACTTCCGGCGAACATTGATTGCCCATTATACCTGACTGGGCCAGAAATGGTCTGTGACGTATTTTAAAATGTTTCTATAATATTTGACTCTAAAATATATCAAAACCACCTTTTCAAATTTTAATCGGAAAAAAATCTGGGCCAGTTTGATTGGCACCTCCGAAATTTGCCGTAATGGTGTCGGGCTGGATGACCCTATTTCTGGCGGTCTCATCTCGAAAAAATGGTGGGGTATGCATGCTGAATTTTTCATATATTTGAGCGGAAAGGCCAGGCTACCTGGTGTGGTGGGTCATTTGTGGCGGCGAATATTAGGGAATATAGTTTTCTCAAGATGTGCTCGGCCAATTTACTACATATTAAGTAAGGCGAATATTTTGTAGTTTGTGACTCGTATCAGCCGTAGGCCGATGAGGCCCCAGATCGAGCGTTGTCGAAAAGGCTCTGAACATGAATTCCAGCATGACGGAATCACGGTTTGGAAGGTACTTTAAAAGTTTGAAGCGCTCGTTACTGAGAAAACATTCTCTATAAACAGACTCTCTACGTCTTATCGCTTAGTTACTGCTGTCAAGTTTTATATAACGTATAATATCCTCCGAAATATTGCAGATTTTCTCGTTATATAAATCTTTGTAAATGACTGTGACAGAATCCTTCATTTTGACTAATGTTGATTATCTAAATTTTTGGTTGCTCTGTTTCGATCTGATTATTCCGATATGCCATCTCTTACTAACAAACGATACCTAAGGATGATAACACTTTTTTCCTCGTGAGAAAAGAGTGGTTTGGGTCATCACGGGGGTTAAATGTAGTCCGTGACGGAATCCCGAAAAATCGTGACGAAATTACGAGTTTTCATTTTAAATCTTCTCGGTACAATAGCTTCAATAATTACACATTTTCTCCAAAAAAATATTTCCATAGAATGAATTTCATCACTTCTAATTATAAAATTAAGACTCTGAATTCTTACTTTGTCCAATGTATACAATTCTTGTCAAATGCATATATTTTCTGCAGATGGTTTTAAATAGTATACCTTTCAGTAAAATGCAATTTTTCCTCTCTGACAACTTCGAATTTCCCGAGTTGTTCAGGTTTATAAATTATGGGGAAAATAATTCGAGCCTAAAGTCATCTTCTCTGTTATTGGCGTGTTCCCGGAGATTATAGGAAGCGAATTGAAAAACTAATATAAGCAAATATGGTCTTCGAAAAATGTGAGATGAATTAAGGCCTATTTGCGAAAAGGGGCGTTTTTTGGTGACGGGCGCTTTTATGTGGAAATCATGTGAAGTAGATTTTTCTTGGAGATTGAACTCTTATTAAATCTTTACAATGCGACGGGGTGACCAATCGGTCTTAGAGGCGGTTTGCTGTTGTTGTTGTAGTTCTGAGACCGTTCCTTATTCACAGATTGCAAGTTATAAAGTGCGCGTATTTCATCGATTCGGAATTGACTTCCCTACAGCGGCATTATGTTACAATGCTGGTCAGTCAACCTTTATCGCAAATCATTAGATATTTTGTTTGACCATAAATATGATTCTATCACTCAAATAAATACTGAAACTTTCGCTTAAACCCACCTTATTTCGCGTCGATTCAACGCTGGAAAACTCGCATGTGTTTTTCGACCTGGTGTGAATTTGTGATTGCGCAGTACCGGATACGTTGCCCAATTGACCGGTGAAGAAACAATGCAGGTCAGATTTTTGACATTCATTTGAGTCTGCACACAGAAACAGACGTTCAAATAAACCGAAAAAAAGATTTATACAGATTATTTATTTCGAGGAATATCAGGTATTAGTTAGGAAAGCGATCCGCAACTCCCCCTGATTCGGAACTCACAAAACTAATGTACTGTATACCGGTATTTGACTACTAAATCAACTTTATTTCACATCAAGTTAACACTATTTTCTGTGGGGACATGCATGGATATGCATTTATTAACCAACTAAAATTATAATTGAAAGGTTCTTGACAACAAGAGGATAGGCGGAATTAAAGCGGTACAGGAGGTTTTTTGTCACCACACCTTATAGCGGGACAGGAAGTTTTTTACCATACCTCTGGCTTTTCTGGCTATTCAGGTGAGCCTTTAGTTTTTTTGTTTTTTAACTCGTGAAGTTTGTTATTATCCAGAGCATCCCATAAACTTTCTCACATAAGCACAGATAGATGGTCTGAAATCGCTGTATGGGATTCCAACAGGACCAACCTCATTATTTAGGGCTGCCTTAGCCATTTTATCAGCTTCAGTATTACCTTTGATGTCAACGTGACTATAGGCACCCAACATCTATCTGTTGATCAAATCTAGTGTCATATAATTGTAGAATATTCAAGATGGTGAGATGAGTTGAATTTCCACTTTTAATCGCTTGAAGGCATGCATGACAGTGAATCTGAGAATATGACATATTTTTTCGTTTTAGTGGACCCTGGGACCCAATATCTTCTAAAGCCGACAATAGAGGTTTTGTTTCTGCAGTGAATATGGAACTATTACCCGGTAGACGCTAGGTTTTAGTAGGAACAACCGAAGCCATGTAAATTTGACTGAAGTGCTGCCCACCATATCCTATCTGAAAAGCGACCAGTGTGATTCGTGAACAGATTTGAGTTGAGGATAACTCAAAATTATGTAGTTTCTAATAAATGTCAAAATATCTTATCTTAATATCTAAACAAACGTACTTCACACTAAAAGTCCATGAACAATCCAAAGTAACTGTACTTTTCTCAAGATCTCAAGATCAAGATCCCCGCCTTCGTTGCAACGATTAATGGAAAGCCGTTGGTACCACTGGCATGACTGGCAAGTATGCTATTTGTTCTATTCAGCGGCAAATTTTATTTCGATTCACTGCAGGATAATCTGCCTCGCCGAGAGACTATTTGCGGGGCCTGAGCACTGTTTTCAGCAGGCAGAGAAAACGAAATCACCTATGTGTAGAGGCGCGCACAGCTTGCAATTTTGACGCATAATGTTGGTCAAGAAGCTTGTCACCTTGTAGCACTTGAAATAAACTATTTCTTAATGGAAGATGAAAGTCTAAATACAAGTAGGGAATCCGCGAGGTACAATTTTGTTAATACAGTTTTTACTGCCGTACGTGTAAATTATTTAGGAGTGTGATGCCCGCTTTCCTCCCCCAAAATTGCAAATGGCAGCTTGATATTTCACTTATCTGGTTCCCCGCCAGCAACACCTCCTGTCTGGAGGTTGGTTTTCCGTATGACCGCACTCCATTCCTTGCAGCGCCATCTCTAATCCAAGGGAGACAACTTTTTTACGTTACTGCATTTCTGTCTTCATGTTGGCTCGTCTGTAAATTCGAAAGTGTAAAATTCGTAATGATTTGTCCAGGGCTCAACTGTACCCCTGAAAAAAGAAACCACTGCATAATAATATCAATGCTGTCTACAGGACCAAAATGAAAAAAAAGTATATTTTCACAGAATGGGGCTATGATACCTTTTGAAGCCCATATTCTAGCAATTCTCGAGGCGTTGATATTTTATTTGATAATAATTTCGTATTTGAAGTTTCAAACAGAACACAAATATGGGTAACTATATGATTTTAGACATAAAAACTCCAGAGCTCACATTTAACTTAGTTCGAATGAAGATTCATTTAACTATACACACGTTAATAATCCTGTAGCTACAAGGGCGTAGACAAGTTGCCAGGTTTAGATACAAGAATAGAGTTGAAGGAATTATGATGCGAGCTATAGCTAGATAGTCCGAAATGGGTGAAATTGGAGCGATATGCAAGAGGTGAGAAAAATTGAGGACGTCTGGCGACTGAAAAGCAACCATATGACCCTACAGGAAGGCATTCGTCGACACCTAACATTCAGACCCGAGAATTCGGTGGATTCTCGAATGTAGCCTTAGTATCTCAGTCGCGCCTTTATTGCAGTTGTTCATGCGGAGACAATGAAGCATCCACATGGCCCCCAGCACCAGCTTTTAAAGCGGAATTAGAAAAGCTAGCTCGGGATCTGTGATGACAGATCAGCTCAAACAACTCATCTGATGTTAACCTTATCTGACCTGGGTTATTGGGGGACCTGTCCAGGCCTGGGGGGGGGGGCGGCGAAATGACCCCCCCACCTAATTATTTTTTTTACCCCTTGAGCTAGGGGACTGAAACTTACACTATACCCTTGGGTCAAGCTCTACCAGAAAATGTAAAAATCCAAGATGGCAGCTTTGATGACGTCACGTCACGTCATTTTCAAAAACGGCATTTTTTGGTCGATTTTTCGGTCAGATTTTCCAAATTTTTTATCTATGCAATTTCTCCCCAAAAACTGCATGATAAATTAGTAAATATTAATGTGATGTGAAATAAAATAGTTTTTGGTCACTTTTCATCGCGGAAAAGCAGAAATTTTGAAGAAATATGACGAAAACATCACTTTTCTGGTATCCCACGTAGCCGCCATCTTGAATTTACCCATGATCCTTTGCTCGAGGGGTTATGCAAATAGGCTTAAAATGACCTCAATATGATAAACTATAAATTCACCGACTTTCAGCTCTCCATTTTTGTCGTTCTGGAGATAGCGCAGAAAGTTTGGTTTTGCTCCCCGCCCCCCTCCCCCCCAAGGCCTGGTAGGGTTAATGGATGAGCATCGTGGACGTCTGATGGAGTAAACGCCTCAACATGGGATAAAACTGGTAAATGCAAGAATACCCAGGAAAACTAACCTGTAATGCCCGACGTCGTGCGGTCTAAATACCATCAACCTACCAAATACTTCTTAAATGTTTTTATTATAATTTTTGTTTTACTTAAATAAGTCAATGACGAAAATCGAAAACTATAAAAATGAAATAAATAACAGAAACTGACCAAATCCTTGAGGAAACCAAATCTTTTTATAAAAAAAACTATATTGTGAGAAACAAACAAGCTCTGTTGACATTAATACCCTATTTGAGAAGGAAATCCCCAAACTTGACCAATCACAAACTGTATCTATGGAAGGGGAGTTAACCAAAGAAGAAATATCGCGTGCACTTAAAAATATGAAGAATGATAGTCCTGGACCTGATGGCTACACTGCGGAATTCTTCGATTTTTTTTGGATACATCTAACTACTTATGTACTAAACTCACTAAATTATGCTTACAAAAATGGTAAATTATCTATTTCCCAAAAACAATGAGTAACCAAACATGCCTCCCAAAGGAGGGAAAACCAAAACACTTGCTTAAAAACTGGCGACCGATATCTCCACTCAGCGTATTTTATAAAATAGCATCAGCTGCAATCGCTCAAAAAATAAAAACTTGTTTACCAAGCTAATCCACGAAGAACAAAAGGGAGTCAGGTCCGGCAGATTTATTGGGGAAAATACTAGACTTACTTTAAATATATTGCAATACACTGAGGAACATAAACTCTCAGGAATCCTTATGCTAATCGATTTCCGGAAACCCGTTGATTCGGTAGATTGGTCAGTCATACAAAAAGCATTAGATTTCTTTAAATTTGGTCCTTCTATACAAAAATGGAGAGAAGTGTTCTACAAAAATGCACAAATATGCGTTATTGTCAATGGTTTTGTTTCACAGTTCTTCCATATATCTCGCGGCTGTCGCCAGGGAGACCCACTATCGCCAGATATATTTCTTATATGTGCGGAGATATTAGCAGCAATGTTAAGAGGCAAGAAAAGCATAACGGGCATACAAATTGGGGATGAAGAATATTTGTTATCTCAATATGCGTTATCTCAATATGCTGACGACACTACTATTTTTCTGGATGGATCGCTCAAAAGTTTAATTTCTTGCTTAGATACATTACATTATTTTGCAAACATCACTGGTTTGAAAATGAATATATATATATATAACGAAAATTATGCAGCTGGGTTCGACTAAAGCTTCCAATGCGAGGTTTCGCATTAGTTTAGACTGGTCACAAGGCGATTTTAAGCTATTAGGTATTGTGTTTTCAAACAATCTATGCGAAATAGCTGAAAATAAAATTACAAAGATAAATTAAAAGACATCGTCATGCTTATGAAAATGTGGTCCAAAAGAGGATTGACTCCATTAGGAAGGAATGTCATTTTAAAACTTAACCCAAACTCAACCATCTATTTTTCCCCCTTTCAAGCTTTCAGAAACGCTGTTTTGAATTTGTTTGGAACTCGAAACCTGATAAAATTTACAGAAAAAAACTCTGTTAAACCACTTGAACATGGCGGTGGAGATATTCCCAGTGTTAAATATGTAATCCAAGCACAAAAATGATCATGGATTAGGCGATTACAAGCTGATAATCCCATGTGAGGTAACATATTGAAATGTATATGCCAAATAGGATAGACCCAGTAGTAGTCGGTTCAGCATTTTTAAGAACTACTGTCATACCAACGATGGAAAACGTGTTTTGGAGAGACACACTTTTAACCTGGACAGAGCTTCATATAAAACTGATTACAAAGATTGTCGAACTTTCTCGAATGAACAACTTTGGTAACATGAAACAATTAAAATTGATAACAAAGCTATACATTTTGGTCATTGGGGTGGAAAAGGTGTGCGCTTTGCAAATGAAATTTTTAGATAAAAACGGGAAATTTCTGTCATATGAGTCTTTTCAGGCTGTTCATATGCGCATCCAATTTTCTGGAATACTTGTCAGTATGCCAGGCAGTACGGAAAGCAGCAAACAATGTGGGATTTGGATCTTTACAGAAACAATTACATGTCACGGTTAATAAATGTAAAAAGGGGGTAAATTATACTACAGAACTCTCTTGGACTCTCGATTCTCCATTAAACGATCATCTGAGATGGAAAAAATATAATGAATCGGAGTGGCTTATATATGGAATACAAATGTAACAAATCACAGATATGTGAAATATAACGTTTCGATCAAACCAGGATCAGACGATGTAGAATCGGCCATACACGATTAACTCATGAAAATTTACTAAAAAAAAAGAGCCAGTCCCAAAGTGTATTCCATGCCACGAAGATCTCACAGTGAAACATATTCTTATCGACTGCATAGATTTCAAGATTTTTTGAGCTTCTTTTTATCGAGCGACTAATTTGGAATATCTTTTTAGTCGGATGAGAAAGGACCGTGTCTTGGGTTATTTGAGAGAAATCGGTTTGTTACATAAGTTTTAACGTGTGCATGTTTTAATGTGTTGGATTACTATTCGCTATATAGCTGAAATATTGCTGAACGCAATGTTAAACCTTAATACTCTCTCTCTCTCCTATAAATCGTTTCGATACAGAAATATTAACCAAATGTTGACTACTGATTTATTTGCGCATAAACTTTACACTGATAAATCTAACCTATGTACTTTCTGTAACAAAGTTCCAGAGACTATTATTCATCTCTTTGGGGAATGTGAACATATCAACCCCTTTTGGAGTTTACTGGTAAATTGGTTCGCCTCAGTGGGTATTTCGATTACATTCCCTCCGGAAAAAACGTCTTTTACAACCCAGAAATAAGCCACTCGATTATTTTATTTCTATTATTAAATTTTCTATATATACAATGAAAGTAGTTCGAAAAATCGCTTGTTTGGAAACTCTTCATAACGCCCTAAAATTAGTGTAGGAAACCAACAAATGTTTACAGTAAAAGAATTGTGAATGGTGCAGGTTTGACCAATATCGGTCAACACTACATTTACCTTTTAGACCCCCATAAATGTTGTTGTTAATGTAGATAAATCAGGGAGTAATGACGATGCATCTGTTCCGTTGCATAACATGATTTTATTATAAATACAACTACTTTTCTTTAGTAAGATAGAATATACTATTTTCAATGTGTATGACCTATGAAAACCAAAATAAAATATCAATTATAAAAAAACAATATCAATGCTGCTCAAGTCCTAGCAGAATACTCTTTGTCCCAAATTGCCTGAACAAAGACTACTAAAACAGGTAAAACAATATTTAGATGAATCTTCACAAATAAAGAATTAACCAAAATTAAAAATAATAATTCAGGCATCCGACGTGTGTCATGACCAAAATCTACATTTCAAACGTTTCATGCATTTATATATGATGAACTCATGTAAAAAATTGGCAAAATAATTTGCTTATACATATATTTGACCCTGTAGAACCACTTTTTTCCGGGTTGCAAAACGTTGCTTGATAAGACAACACGGACAAAGCCAATTTGAGTAAAGGCCAATTCATTTTACATGTATTCCAAATGTTTTGTTCTTACTCTCCTTCGCTTTGTAGGTCGGGGACATGGAGCTGGCTCAGAAGCCGAATCAATCTTACTGCTACTTGGTGTTACTTCAGAGACTGATTCGTTGTAAACTTGTCTTTGCAGTACTGGAAGCTTTTCTTCCGTGAGTGGTTGCTTTAGTCCATGAGATGGGGTGGTAAAACTTAGTTTATTTTGCATCCCCCTAGAGAGTCTATTTTCTATATATCATTTCAAAGCTTGGAATGTGCTGAACAGAGTTCGGCATGTTGCCACTCTGTCAAAGTGATTTAACATGGTGATTGCGGCTGCACAAAATGGTACCTCCATTTCCTCGAGGTCCTGTCTTTCACATCGTCAGTGTGAACTGATTATTTTGCATTTATACCGATAGATTTTTCTCTGCTTCGTATGTAATTATTATGCCCGGTATCCTTACAGCGTCCACCAATGTTAACGCACATCGTCACCAATCAATATCTTTGTTTAACTTTTGAAGGTCAAAGTTCACTGCAGAGGTCAAAGTGCAAATATCATAATAAATAATCTTATCTCCCATTTATTTCCTTGAAACTAGACCCAAAACTTAACTAATTTCCTTAGACTTTGAGCTTAGGTGAGGGAGCAGATCGACTAACCCCAACATATGGGACATGTCACATGTAGTGATACATGCCGTACGACATCGGTTAGTTTTTCTGGGTATGCTTGTATTATGCCCCGTGTTGAGGCGTTTATTCCATCAGACGTCTTCGATGCTCATCCATTAACATCAGAGGAGCTATTTGCTTGAGCTGATCTTTCTTCACAGCTCCCGAGCTAGCGCATCTAATTCCGCTTAAGCCGATGCTAGGGACCGTGTGGAAACTTCATATTTTTCCTCATCTACAATAAAAACCCGACTGAGACACTAAGACTACGTCCAAGAATTCATCGTATTCTCGGCACTGAATTTGAGGTGCCGAGGCAGCTTTTATGTGGAGTCATATGGTTGCTTTTCAGTCGTCAGTATCCTGCTGGCGGACTGTTAGTCCACGAAGCCCGCCCTCTGTACATGTCATTCGACAAATATGTGTAGGTTTATTATAAATGTTTTGGTGGGAATTTAATCCGTACGACGTCGGGCATCACAGGTTAGTTTTTCTGGGTGTTCTTGCATTTAACAGGTTTACCCGTGTTGAGGCGTTCATCTCATCCGACGTCCTCGATGCTCATCCATTAACATCAGATGAGTTATTTGTATGAGCTGATCTGTCATCACAGCTCCCGAGCTAGCGTATCTAACCTCGCTTAAGCCGGTACTAGGAGCCGTGGGTATACTTCATAATCTCCACATGAACAGCTGCTATAGAAGCGCTGATGAGATACTATGGCTACGTCAGAAAACGTTTTCTCGGCATTAAATGTCAGGTGCCGAGGGAAGCTTTCCTGTGGAGTCATATATTTGCTTTTTAGTCGTGAGACGTCAATCTTTCCCACCTCATGAATATCGCTCCTATTTATGCCATAAATGATGGAAATTTAGGAGACATCTGTCGTCTTTTCAAGTTAAGAATCTAAATAACGTAAGTTGAGAGGAGGTGAATAACACAGCCCAAAAATAACATGAAATTGAAGAGACCAGAGAAAAGACATGTGGCATATAGTTCATGTAAGACGAAGTGACGTGAATTTACGGGATTTCCAATAGTAGCAAATGAGGAAGTGATCGGCCATTGTTCCATATGCTAACATGTGAAGTCAGGTTGAAAAGCGGTATCTCCTCTTACATGAACTATATACCAGCGGTATCTCCTCTTACATGAACTATATACCAGCGGTATCTCCTCTTACATGAACTATATACCAGCGGTATCTCCTCTTACATGAACTATATACCAGCGGTATCTCCTCTTACATGAACTATATACCAGCGGTATCTCCTCTTACATGAACTATATACCAGAAATGCTGTCACTAGGATATTGACACTTTAATTTAGGGATCTATGAGTGCAATAGTAGTTTATTTACTCTAGGTGGTTGTTGGAAGTGCACAAGGAAATAAAAATTCACTCAGCCGACCTGTAGCGATATCTCGGCCAGTCTGCCACGGTTGGATGGGCATTGAAGTCAACAATTATTGTGTCAGAAAAGTGATGTGTAATGATAATAATTTATTTATTTCCGTGGCTACATATTTATGTCAGAACAAGCTACTCACTGGAGTGATACGCAGGCGCAAGCTGGCCTATTCTATCCCAGCAAATAATCGCTGACTAACGCTGGACGTGGGAATATTTCAGGCGTGCTATAGCCTCCTAACTCGAGATGACGTTATACGTAACACTCCAAGTTAGACTTGAACGACTTCAAAAACGTGCAGCTAGATTGATCCTTTATTGTAATTTTTTCATACCCCGTCTTTTGATATGTTTTCTAAACTTGGATAGCTCCCTTTTAGATATCGTTTACAATATCGTGAGTGTTTACTTGTTTATCAATCTTTAAATGGACTTTCGCCTCAGTATATAACTAATCTATTCAATTTTTGGAGTTATTCCAGAACACCTTCTTTTGATACATTGTCTTTGAATGTTCCTTTTAGTAGAACTGCTTTACATAAAAATTATTTTAATGTTTCTGGAGCTAAAATCTGGAACGATTTGCCTTTAGCTATTAGTGCTACTGCCACACTACGGTCTTTTAAACGACAATATATCAAGCACTTCTTTGATATTTATTCCTCTTGATAGTCGTACTATCTTGCTTTTATAAATTACCCATACTTATATTTATTTTTATATGGTTTTTCTTATTCTATTTTTATTCTATTTTATTTTATTTATTTTATTTATTTTATTTGTTTTCTTTTCAGTATTATTTTTTATTAGCTATATAGTATGATGTCAATCATTTATTTTCTGCGTCGTTTTTATGATGTAAAATATTATTGTTCTCTTGTTCAAGCCCGCGGCTACTACGAAAAACAGTTGTGCTGTAACGGGCCTGCCACGAAAATAGGAGGTAGCAGAACGGTAGTCTTGAAAGCGAACATACAGTACCCCACTGATGACAGTTATAACACAGCTCCCATAGCTGAACCATAGTCATATAGAAAGTGATCGTATAACAGTATTTTTGTTACCTCCGTCGATCAGACGGAGATCTAGGAATGCAACGTGAAATCTCCCGCCAAATAATTGTCATATGGGGAACCCACGATTCATGTGATTTCCAATAGGGTTTACCATGGTTCCCGACGAAATTTTGAGGCATTCTTTTTGGACAATAATGAAATAATGGGGAACCCTCATTGCAATGCATTTCAATGGACCTTGCTTCTGTAGTCGGGTTCCACCTCCCATCATGCTTAACGAGTTACACGTAATGTTGGCCGCTTCCATCGGGAGACATGGCGGCTCTCTAGCTTGTAGAGATGGACAATGCGATTTTTTGCCGTTTTCTGGTAAGTTTATCGCTGCCATTTCATGTCATTACAACACAATGATTCCTAGTACACCACTCGTCATTTCTATATATCGTAAAGTATTTGTCGGCTGATGACTTATGTCGAAGCCAACCAAATAGTCCAAGTTGTTGTTGTTGCATATCAAATGCACGGGAGGTCATCATGTCATGCACGCACTGACTGGAAGACAACAGCACAATCGACGATGCCCTGATTTTTCTGATACTTTTTTTTCTTTCAGTTGATGATATCCACCAGCCTGGTTGTTTAAAAACAGTTATTCTAAATTTTGCTGATAAATTATATTTCCGGGGGGGGGGGGGGCTATTTATTTTGGCATTTGGCAGTTCAATAATGGTTTGATTTTGCAGAAGCATCAAATTGATCTAGCTGCGTGAGTCTGTAAACTTATTTAATAAAGCTGATAAATAATATACATATACTTTTTGTTTGACAACATTGTAAACCTTTTCTTTTCATTTATCCTAACAGTTTAGTGATATCCACATTGTGTACTGTGACACTTGTTGATGAAAAATAATTTGCTTGTTAAAACCTGATATTCTGAAAAATTATTCTGAATTGTTGCTCAAATAAAGGAATGTCTACATTCCACATGTAGGCCTACATTATTGAGAGTTTTGACTGATAGCATGGGTGGAACCTTTCCCAATTTTTTTATTTTATTTTTATTTTTTTTGTTTTAAGCCCTGGACATACACATGCTTTGTTCGGCCCCCGTGATCTGGAACCAAACAGACACTATCACTAGATGAAAGAATGAGATCATGATATACATTTCAGGTTTTACCGATGCCAAATGACTTGAACAGAAGACAATTAGACAAAAAGAAAATCAATAAATATATCAATAAATAATAAATTACATAGACAATTTTCTTGTCTTTGCAAGGGGGACATCAGACACACTGACAACACAGACCATTCATTCAAATTGCGCCTTCCATTGGGGAGACAGAAATATTCATCAAACACAGTATACGTATTCTCTTTTGTGATCTAATTTTCGTTTGTCAAAATATTGCTAGCCTCCAGAGAGAAGTTACTGATATAAACAATCCTCTTCTAGATTATGATATACTGGATTCTTATCATGCTCATGCCACTAACATGAACTCCAACAATCCAACCAGTGGCCAAGATCCATCATCGTTCTTCAGAATTCATATTATTGATCACTCATAGATTGGATTAAGTTCTCATAGTACTCAGTTCTCATTTCATACTTTTGCAAATTCTTGTAACATGGTCAGGTCCCAGTTCTATTAAGTACACATATGAAAGGTGCGAACTGGCATAATGGATTTCATCTTGTTGTGTATGACGAAAGAATGAAATATAATGAAGGCCATAAACATTTTCAATGAGGTGAGTTTTGATATTAAATATGTATACAATTGATTCCAACCTGCAGGTCATGGATACAGCACTTCTGATATCAGATGCAACAGTACTGTTACACAATGGATGTACTGGATGAAATGGAAAAACCAAAACAGACTATTGATTGGTTCAGCTGTGTCAGAAAGGTGTGGAATGACAGAGGTGGTGAAAATCAGAGTCAGTGATTGGCCACAAGCCCCCCCCCCCACATTGGATATCAGCTGATTCCTCAGGAAATAAACATTACGCATGTAATGACCACCGGCAGAGTGATACATGTGTCAATCGGTCAGACATTTTCAAGGATGCCCAGTTTTAACTTAAAACAACCATGCCGGACTTCATTCCTTCTCTCAGAATAATTGGATCTAACTTTTACTGGTCATAAAACTTTCTGCTCTGCACTAGTGTGGATCTATACTTGTTTTTGTTTTTTTATTTTTTTTTTTTACAAAATTATGTCCCTTGACCAGGTGAGGACTTGAATGTGTCAGAAATGATTTAGCTTCTAGAAACAAAGACTTCATTTCCTGAGTAGAGGTAAAAACCGAACATATTTTGATTATTTTATTCAAATTTCAATTCCACTTCTGGTATATGTACATGTATAAAATACATACAGAATGAACTGCATACAGAATAACACAAAGAACAGGTATATGTATCTCATTACATTCTTAACCAAATATCAATACCTGGGTGATATTACAACAATACCATGGTGTTATATATTGTTATGATTGGCTTAACTTTAGCTGCTGAAGTGTTTCTAATTTGAGGGCAATGGGCAATCATACTAAATTTATTTTCATAACTTCATTTATTTTCACAAGAAGCAACATAATCGAGATTAGCAAGTGAAGTTTTACAACATAATATAATACGCATCATGGGTCTCCTTCAGTTATACCCTTGAATATCTGTTACCACGAGTCAGTCATAATATTGTCTGTATTATATTGATGTCGACAAGGAATAAACATAATTATTTGATAGTATTATTAATTGTATGTTGTTTGTGATTAACATTAACTTTTTATTCGCTGGAATCCAGCCATTTGTTCCATATGGGCAATATTCTCATCAGTCATCACCATTCAATATGAATGTGATACATGTACAAGTTGATGGTAATTGATACATTATGGTGAAGGTGACCTGTAACACCAGTATACAAAATTATTCCGAGCGCATTGAATCCTCATCACATGATGCTGAGACAGATCAGAACGGAGTGTCGGTAAAATCAGGTGTATTTTGTAAAGGTTTCTGTCAATGAGGATGCTATACTGTACACATACAAAATATGAAGTGTTGATGTGTAGGGCCTATAGCACAAAATCATAAGCAAGTTGGTAAAGCTAGGCACACAGGGTCTCATTTCTGCCGCTAACGTGTTGATTTGAGTGGGGGCATCCTCTCAGGGGTAGGTGGGGGTGGGAAGGAGCCTAATGTCTCAAGCAGTATTCCAGGTTTTCCATCAATATACTCTTTTCCATACCCCAATATTTCAAGCACGTGAAATCAGACAAAAATTATTTGCGGGGAATGTGACTCCCACATCCCTAGCTGGACATGCTAGTGGGCAACCCTCAATCCCAGGTTAATTACCATTGGTGAAGTTAACGTCCACCAAATGCAAAATTCAGCTTGGCATCCGACCCTGTGTTATTCAGTGATGTATTCTCTTACGGACCCTGTTGCCTCGACGGAGGTCTTTGCGCTCATCCAGCGCTTGTTATTTTTGGGATTACACTAACTTAGTATAGAGTGCGGAAAATTGACCGAGCCCCGTGCGGAATTCGAACCAGCGACCCCAGAGTCAGGAACCGAATCACCATCACTGTATGTCGGCGATCTAAACCACTCGGCCAACGGGCCTCCCAAAAAATAGTAGGTAGTCTTGAAAGCGAACATGCAATACCCCTCTGATACTAAGATAGTGTAATCCCCAAAATAACGAAAATACTGTTATACGATCACTTTCTAAATGACAAAACATATCTTCATGTATTGAGACATGGGAGCTATGTCGTTAGGGTCTTTAGATCGCCATCATATAGTGCTGGTTGATGGGTGCTTTACTCTGGTGGTGGCTGGTTCGAATCCCGCATGGGACTCGACCAATTTTCAGCAATATGGACACAGGGGTGCCTGTACATTGTTTTAGAGCAATTTAGAAATTTCGGAATGGAGAAAGCGGTAGAGTTAAATGTAGACAATATGGAAAATAAAAACAAATAAATGAACTAAATAACAATGTTTCAATAGTATCACATGAAGATGAAAAGCAAAGGTGTCTAAATTTCAAGTTATTTAGGTTGAATGATGATGAAAATATCGATCTATCTAATTCGCTTGGAAAATTTGAAGTATTTGTCTGGTAGAACTTCTGCGAAGTTGGTAAGTCAAGCCCAACTAAATTCAGATTTGCAAACCGTCATCGCTTATCTTTCTTTTTTTCGGTAGTTCTTTATTTGCAGTCAAACAGACTAATCAATTCAATTCAATTCTATTCAACTTTATTGCGATCTCTGCACTGAAGGCATGGACCAAGGGGAGACAACTCCCAAAGAACATGACTAGAAATCATGGGAGACAACTCCCAAACCATAACCTGTGGAGACAACTCCAACAACTAAATGAGAGAATACAAACATTGAACGTGGGTAGGATATCAATAGTGAAAAGTTGTTTTGATACCAATAAATGGGGAGGAATATAATCAGTGAAAAAATCTACACTAATAATTATATTGACTCCATAAATATCATAAATATGAACAATCTCAGTTTACTCAGATATAATATCACGGAGTATTATATCTGAATTCAGCGCTATATAAATCTCGTGCGAATTTGAAACTATATTTGATAGCTAATCAGGTGGCTAGCTTGGTGAAACAATTTCAAAGTCATGCCAAAAGTAAGCACACACGGTAGCACGTGGACTAATATATAAAAATTATCGGGAAACAGTATCCAAATATGGAGTATTTCCAGAGTGTGTGTGTGGTAAACCGTAAAGATCAAAGAGTTTACTGCCGCTTAGTTAGGGGGAAGAAAATATCAAATGATTGTGCCGTACGAAGATGTTAATCTCCGTGACCTAAACGTCAATCACTGTCAGAGAGAAAAGGCAGAAATTGACGCGATTGGCTTATGTGATCTCGTAGAATATCGGCGAACATTTCGCACGAAGTTTTCATAGCGTTATGGTATTTTCCTGATTTACCATCTTGCTTTTCCTAGATTGAAACATGAATAACAGTATATTATACTAGGCATGCAGTAATGATAAATTATTAAATAATAATCTGCTGTGAAATAAAATAGCCTTTGCCCTCTTTTCCTCGCAGAAAAACAGGAATTTTGAAGAAAAGCGACGAAAACGTCAGTTTTCTGGTATCCCACATGGTCGCCATTTAGCAATTACCTATGATCTGCTTGGGGTTTATGCAAGTAGTTTAAAAATGGCCCCAATATGATAAACTGAGCTCTTTTCACATACTTTAGATACAGGCAGACTGTTTGTTCATTTCAATATCTCAAGATTTATATAAATAGTGCCTGTTTATGTTATATGTATGCTACAGGAATGAGTAGGTATGTTTAAGTGGATGTATAAGTAGTTTATGTACTTTCGGATTACACTCTCTTAGTATAGCAAATATTCTAGTGCTGAAAATTGGTCGAGTTCCATGCGGGATTCGAACTGGCCACCACCAGAGTAAAGCACCCATCAGCCAGCACTATATGATGGCGATCTAAAGACCCTAACGACACAGCTCCCATGTCTCAATACATGAAGATATATTTTTTGTCATTTAGAAAGTGGGTGTATAACAGTATTTTCGTTATTTTTTGAATTACATTATCTTAGTATAGCGCAGATTTTAATTCCATTTTGTGGATGCTTTAATCTGGTGGTCGCTGGTTCGAATCCCGCATGGAACTCGACCAATTTTCAGCAATAGATTCCGTGCTATTCTAAGATAGTTTAATCGTAAAATAACGAAAATACTATTGCCAATATTATTTGGTCGCTGCGACCAGACAATATTGGGTCGGGCATATTCGAATCAAACATATTGGGCCAAAATTATTTCCGTCACAACATCATTGGGTTGAAATGATCTGTCAGCTACACCTGTCGACCCAATATTTCCAGGATCAAAATCTCTACCTTATTAAATTTGACCCAATCAAATTTGATAGGCCTACGTCACGTCTATATCCAAAATTGTTGGGTCAAAAGCGACCATGACGTTTGATTAGATTCGACCCAATCATTCCTACAGTATAAGGCAAGGATGATACTGACGCATTGCGTTCATCTATACAATTATGTTTTGCTTTGCGTTGCGTTCCGTTTGCGTTCATTTGAAACGCTTTAGAACCAGAAGGATGAATGAAAAGATCAGAACGGACCGAAATAAAGTCTGAACGGAGACCGCAGAGCGTTGAACGATGAACCAGGAAAGAAAACTGTTACAGGAACGAAGAACTTGGAATAATTAACGAAGACCGATGATCGTTGTGCGAAGACCGAACTTTTCGATATTACTCCGCCAACGGGCCTCCCATGCACTCTGGTGGCCGAGTGGTTTAGATCGCCGTCATATAGTGCTGGGTGCCTTACTCTGGAAGTCGCTGGTTCGAATCCCGCATGGGACCCGACCAATTTTCAGAAATAGAATCTGTGCTATACTAAGAGAGTGTAATTCCAAAGTAACGAAAATACTGGCATTATATGTGACACCAAAAACTGATTAAAATATTTCTGAGAAAAAAAGAGCTTGAACTGCCGTATTGCATTGTCATATTTCAATCTTCAAATTGCATATTTTCCATAGTTACATTAAAAGTAGCAGCCAGTAGGGATCTATCGCCTTTGACGGTGCAATTAAAATTCGAGAGCTCTCATCTTGTAAAAAAAGTAGCAATTTGCGAAAAGGGCCATGCAAGTGCATTGAGCCTAACACACGAGTACATTGTCATGAATGGAGTAGAAACTGTCCCGGAGTGAAATGAAAAAAGAAAAAAATGGTTAAATGTGTTGGGTTTAATGTACAGACAATTATAGTCTTTCTCATGATAAAAATATGGATACGAGCAGGACGAGCTCCAGATAATTGTGCACAAACGTGAACTTACTGCATGCAATAAAATTAAGGACAAAATGTGGCGAAAAAAGGCAGTTCAGGAATAAATCCCATGTGGATTAAAATATTTTGGGCACTTTCATGAATAAAGACACTAACAATTTGATGAAAACACAAATGAATGTTCAGTCTCTCCTTGTGACGCCATTTCAGTTTACCCAGAATTCTCTGCACAAAGGGATGCGCACGACTCCTATATAATAAACTTTAATGTCAGCTTCGCAAATGAGGCAGGAAGTGATCCCCGGTACAGTTAACGAATTGACCGATTTCTCACAAACTGGTTCTTTTGCGATTTGTCAGATATTTTGGAATCATATAGATTGCTCCAGAAACTAGTCTCGATCAAGTCAAAATATGGCCCAAAGTCACCCGACAAATGTTTCTTGCGCATGTCGGCACATTCAATAAGAAAGATGCGAAGATAAGAAGTCAAATTTACGTCAAGATATCATGACTGCGCCGTACAATTGTACCAGCCATGGAACTGTACCAGGTACGGTACAAGTTATGGCGAAAGGCTTGTTTTAAATGGATGATTTATTTTGCATGAACTCTTTGAAAACATTATGATTGAGTGGTTTGAGTATGGCCTGATGTTCGTCTCTATAGGCCATCCCGATAACGACAAAATTATCAATTTATCTTGATGAAACGCTTTTTGTATCGCAAAATGAAAGGAAAATAAAATGCTGGGTTTGCGTTATTAATACTAAGAGCATCATTGATATTGTAGGACTGCGATTTGCTATATATTTTGAAATCTTATAAATAGATCGCGGAACGAATGAAATTTACAAGTTTTATGTTTTTTCTTTGAAGAAGGGTGAAACTTGTCGTTGATGCGGTCCGCTTTGCTGTGGTAAGTATAATATTCGTGTACTTGGGGAATTATTTTTTTTCAGACATAGCCAAAAGCCTGCTCTATTTAACAACGAAGAACGCTTCAGTGTGACACCGTACTTTATATGACCTAAGTTTGGCTTAATTCACTTGAGGCGAAATGACAGTAAATTTAATCGCTGTGTTGCAAATGTGTATGTGAAATGACTCCCCCCCTCAGCTTTTAATTGTATTCACTAGGATGATACAGGTCAGAAGATGTTGTGACTGTGCTTGTTCACTTCCTTATAACTCATTTGTCCTTGGCCTTGCGCAGATGTAATTCAGTTAGGACTACACTGAGTTAAGCGATACATCAGTGAAATGGTTACCTGGGAGTGTATAGGTGAAACAACTTGTTTCTTGTTGATCACCCATAGACCTACTTGTAGTTCTGATCCAATTACTCTGCAGTACTTTATCCCTACCACTAATTACATTAATAGTACACTTCGTCCTTCCACTCACAATTATGTGGCACATATTCACTAACCTATATAGGACAAATTATTACCTTACCAACAAAAATAGTAGAAGATTATTCGTATTACAAATGTCAACTAATTACTGCTATGACCTGTTTATTTCTTCAACAAAACTGAAAATTAAGTACCAAGATATCACGGATATCAAGCCGGACAGAAAAAAACATATAATGTCTTTCTAACTGCCGTGCTGTTTATGGGGAATGTGTTGGTAGGAAATTATTATAAAATATTTTTACCATCATTCTGTTGGTTTTGGATATAATTATAGATTTTTTTTTGGTTTAGTTTTCGTGGAGCGGCTAAACGGAAGCTTATTCTGTCATTAGATTAACGCTATCTGACCTGAGCGACGTGGGATGCACTGCAGCCTAGAGAGGGGCAGAAAGTGCTCCCTATACATTTTCGCTATTCTTAAGGCTAGATTACTGGAACTTACCACTCTATATCTTTGGGTCATTCTTTCCTACGCACTAGGCATCTATTTTTGATATGTACCAGTATTATGTTCGAGAATCAACATCGGCGAGTACTATACATGTAGGTCGGCATCATGTTCACTTTTGAATAGCGTCAACATAATCACGATATACAAAGAATTTAAAGGGCCCTCACTCTGGATGGTTTATACACGAAGTCATCACTCTGAATGGTTTAAACAAAGGCCCATCACTCTAGGTGGTTTTGCCACAATACTCCTCTCATGTGAATTGTTTTTCAGCAGTCCCAATCCTCCTGGATTTTTGCATCTTTAATATGAACATATCCCATCCCCTACCCTAAAACAGTACCAGTATAGACACAACTTGCTGTTTGTTATAGAAAGTTATATTTTCCAGAGGCTCGCTACAATTATTGATAATACAATTATTTGCCACGAGAAAGGACCATGATATATAATGTATGTTTAGATGGGGAATTGACCACAGAACAGCTGCGGTAGAAGTGCCAAAAATAAAATATTACATATACAAGAAAAATTGTTCAGTTAGCATGAATTACAATATTATACTGTATACTCAGAAAAGTTTCATCATTCTCGAATAACAGGGCCGTGAAGTAGTGCATTCGTGCAAAACCTCCAATTTTGAGGCGAAAACAACTCATATTTCTTTCTAACCAGAACCAGCTTGATACAGCATACTCGCTGTTCCAATATTTAGTCGTAGACCAACTCTGGTCCTGGTTATCGTTTATCTCCATGTGTTTACAGAGAACAATAGTAATTGTTTTCACCTCAGTATCAACTATTTCGCACAAATGCACTACCGTACGGCCCTGTTAAGCGAGAATAATGAGACTGTGCCTTGAAATTTTAATATAATACATGTACTTCATGCCAATTGAACAATTTCTTGTAGTGAAAGTATTTCATTTTGGTACGTGTGTATTGCACCTGACCTGGGGCCATTTACCTATCTATGAAATTCGTGTATAAAAAGACGTCCATCCGTGTACCTACATTCAACTAATTTAACAACAAGTTTTGAAGACGACGCGGGGAAAGTATGACCTTTGATGAGCGATTGCGACCGATAAACACACGCGACTTCTTTTCTTGACCTTGACCTTGACCGCAACGATTGGAAAATCTCTCGCGCAACAGCAAAAGCAACAACAACTCACCCACAGAAAAAAATTATCTGATTGACATTTTGTCTCTTTCTAATATCCAGTGCCATGTAGATTTGTACATTGGTGTAATAAAATAGCTTGCGGATAGAATAAACACGGTTTATGCGGTTGATGTCGAAATTCACGGATTTCGTTCATCAAGACAGTTAACGTTTACTCCGAGAAGTGATTCGGCCAGATTTATTAATGGCACATTACTACAAAAGTGAGCCAGTTTGATACAGTCATGTAAGCATTTTATCCACGGGTGATCGAATAAATGAGATTATCTTAGATAAAAAAGTTAGTGTGATCCAAAACCACAGTGATATGTTTCACTGATCCATCAGTTGTGTCTTACTGTCGTGGTGAAACAGAAATGGATTGTTCAGCCAGCACTTTGAGGGTATTGTGATCCAAATTGATACAATCTGTAAATTTTCCAGGGATTGGTCCACCGAATTTTAGATCCAAAATAAATGTTAACTGGTTCATTTATCCAGCTATGCAGGATCTGAATGAAATTGTCTCTGTGATCCATTGCTGTCCCTTGCAGCCGACATAAAATCTAATAATGTGGAAATGGATCATTCATCCAGTATTGACTATAATACCAAATTCTGATTATTAAAATTGACTGTGGACTGATTCAGTCACATGACCTTGATTCAGTGAACAATGGACAAGAGCACTTCATGAGTTTGTAGTACATAAACGTGTATTGATGCGAACAAGTTTTCCACGTCAGCAAATTCCTTTGCTCACTGATGTCTGATAATACAACAAGCAGGTAACAACATTCAAATTCTTATCTATTTTCATTCCATAAAATTCCATATACACAGTTTTTACATGCAGTATTATGCGGTCATACAATACAGAGCTTTGGTAACCAAATGACACTTCTGTGAATACTTTAATGACATGTTATAAAGTTCATATTCACGAGTTTGGTCCAGCTACAAGTATATGGCAGTAATCTGCAATTTGGCAGTTAAATGTGCAGTGTGGTGTTGTTTTACATGTATACTTTAACTCCCCTCGTCTTCATTTCAAGAATGAAGTAAACTGAAAAAAAAATCGTCTTTTAAGTGAACATCCCAAAAAACTACTGCCAAATTGTAATATAAATCTAATTGACTCAATTGAACTGTTGTCCAACTTGTTCATCGAAAATGTAGTGCTCTGGGCTGACAATAATACATATATACTCACATCAAAAAATGAATTATACTGACAGTGTGCTTCATTAACAATACCAAAAATTTTGGAGCAAATCCTCTATGAATGACAAAAAATACAAATCTGAGAGGGGACACGCTCTACTTCCTGTAACATAAACAGTGAATGTAAACATGCTCATACAAAGAACGGTGGTATTGTGTTTACATATAGGTAATCATCCTCAACACGTTTTTTTATATACACAGCTGGTAGGACACTGAGTTTCATTTTTATTTAAAAAGCGTTCTGAGAACCCCACCATCTGGCCTCATGGGGCGATCCGCCTTTTAAGCTGCAGCACTTATTGTAAAGCATGACAGCATTGCTGCTTTTCATCAAACCAGAAAATATTCAGACATATTTCATCATGTCATCATAACCTTATTTCTTATAATTCGAAATTTACCAAACCCTCATAAACTTTGGACAAATATTAATATTTCATATCACAAATAGCACATATGCATCCTCCAATCATATGAAACATGTGTACCAAGTTTATTAATCATCCAGAGAAGCCTGCCAGTTTTAGTCAGCTTTTGTTGGTATTGTGATTTCTCTTAGCCTAATAATTACAAACAATTATGATGATACCTGGATGCCGGTACATGTACGGTACCAAGAACTTCTGTGTACCATCCCCTCCCCTATTCAATCTGGTACATCTCCCTCCATAGCGGTGAACTTATTTAAATAAGAATGCCCTTCTATGAAACACAGCACCAATAAATAAAGCGAAACCACTTTCTTTCCTCCCCAATAACCATGATTGATCCATGTAATAATTGATTAGCATTCCCGGAGGAATTTCGATTTTCTGTGTAAATAAAATGAACATTCAAAATTTGCTTAAAATCAGAATCTTAGAAAAGTATTTTCTGAAGTGCTGAACCTATTTTCAACTGAAATGATGATCACTGAAAATCGTTATTCTTATTAACTTCTCGAGAGCATTAGACAATAAACACCGTCATGAGAAATGGATGTGTGCATCCTCATAAAGGCCCACATGGTTGCTTTATTGCATCGTCAAACTTCACTGATCTTTTGATCCAGTGGTGAGACGAATCACTGACCCCTGTGGGGTCTGCAGCAGTGTTCTGACCTTGTTGGATCACTGATCCATCATTATTGGATCGATGATCCAGTAATAAAGATTTTTCGGATCGATGATCCGGAAATAAAGATACAATGATATAATGTGGATGATTTAGCATTCTGCTGTTCCAATGGTGGATTAAATATGAATAATTTAGCTATTCTGTAGCCACAATGATTGGATCAAATATCCACAGGTGAACACCCACTTCCATTTATTGGCTATTTCAACTTGTATGTGGCTCACATAAATATGGTACTGTGGCTCTATGAGTCAGAGAGGGACCTCAAATTTGTGTCCGAGTGATCCAATGCTGCATCCAAATCGAGCCAGAAAATATGTTCCCATTGCCTTGGCGAGTGTGGATCACTGATTCACTGTTGCACACAAATTTATCCACGGTTTTACTTTCTGTTACAAGGTAGCGAGCCGAGAGTGAGCCATACAGGGACAAACAAGCCTCTGGCGAGCCGGTCAATTGCTTTTGGAAATACTGCCACAAAACTTCGCCACTTGGAATTTTCCTTCTTTTTTTTTGTTGCATATATGGCGCATTTTTTTTCCAGTGTACAAGGCAGCGAGCCGAGAGTGAGCCATACAGGGGCAAACAAGCCTCTGGTGAGCCGGTCAATTGCTTTTGGAAATACTGCCACAAAACTTCGCCACTTGGAATTTTCCTTCTTTTTTTTGTTGCATATGTGGCTCATTTTGCCCCCAGTGTATATACTACCATGATTACGGGTGCTTGGGTAAAATTACAAGCGTCTAGTCCGTCATTCATAATTCAGCCGTCGTCCATTAGAGAATATCCGCGTCCATAATCCAAAGACCTATTCCATATTCCATATAACAGTATTAGCACCAAATTCAAAAAGACAATCATAGTATACATACACATAAGCTTGTTTCCTGCAAGAGAGAAGCGGTCAACAGTTTTCAATGATGCCGGCAAGACATCATGATGTTCCAAAAATATCAAATCCGTGTCGCTGATCAGTATTCTTAATCCACAATATTCGTTGTAAAGTCGTCATCTAAAGAATGATGTATCTCAGTCACGCTTTGATTGTGACTGTTCATATGAGTACCATGAGGATCTTGAAGTACATGGGTTCATACGGCCCCCTAAAGCGGAATTAGACACAAGTTACGAAACGTAACGCCATAGATCTTGCACGCTACGCTCGTATTTTGCTATCAGCATGCGATATGTATCGCCAAATTTGAGAAACTTAGAGTGGAGGCGCTTGGTGGTGTAGCCCTGTTTTATAAGTTTCTACAACAATGTTTTGTGACGTTGATTAAAATCGTCACATTTAACACAGGATCTAGCAAATGCTACTAAGCGAGTTATGTATACGCCATATGCAGGTATATGCCAAAACGTTTCACAAACAGCGTGAAGAGAAAGTTTGAAATGTTTTTGAAGAAAATGTCGTTTGTTTGACAAAGATAATTGATAAGTTTACCTTTCTCTGTGCCTCTTAAAAGAGGATTTATCATGTTTGCCAGCCAAAAGATCGTATGAAAGCTCATTCGCTGAGAAAGGTAACTTATTTATCACTTTTGTCAAACAAACAACATTTTCCTCAAAAAACATTTCAAATTTTCTCTCCACGCTGTTTGTGAAACTTTTTGACATTTCACCCAAGCACCCGTAGACATGTCTTATTTCATATATATTGTTTTGTTTGTTAATAACCTTTGTAATTAATTTGTAATGGCTCAAAGTAGGGGTAGATACCAAGAAAATTTTGATGTCATTTCGAGGTCAAATATGATCCAAAGGTGACCAAAAGATGCTTGGGCATCGTTTTTCACCACCCTTAATGTTGCGTTTAATTGTTGCCTCTATATGGTGAGATTTCTTTCGGTGGACGTTTCGTCTCCTAGCCTTGCCCTCTGTACAAATCAGTGTGATTGTAGGTTTGTAACTTGTGAACATGGTGGAGAATGAACCGCTTGGTCGATCTCGGACCTCACATGTATTTGTTGTGAATACGAATTTGCATACAATTACACTTAGGCCGTTTTTGACTATCTAGCGGTCACGTTGTTTATCATTTTCCAATAGACGACTTGATAGCGCTATCACATTATTGCTCTTTGATATTTATATGGAATAGTCTTCAGGCCGGAGCTAGGGGCCGTGAGGTCATGTCATTCAGTATAATTTAATATGACTGGGATAAAACTCATTACAGGGATCACTTTTGGTTCTTGTGATTTTTTTTTTAGAAATTTGCAGTCAGTATACTTGTCTGTGGGGTCATATGACTTCTTGCCAGTAAGCCGGCATCGTTTTCCACCACCCATTTAATGCTGCGTTTAATTAAAACGCTTTAAACTGTTTTGTATGGCATTCCTTTTAAACGAAATGAGTATCCCAATTCAAGTAGTTGTACAGTGACAGTGAAGTTTAATATAAGTAGTGTAGGGCCATATGTCCCTGAGTATTTTTTGTTTGAGAAATTATTGGCAACTTACATTTGATAGACTGGACCTTCCCGATTAAGAAAATTGTTGGTGACAGTTTTCTTTCCAGAGTTTGAAGTAGTTTGTGTTAATCACATATAGGAAGGGTGACAGATGAGTAGTTAAAGAAATGTAGCGCCGCTTTTATCTTTTCGGATTATCAACAGAAAGATTGCAAATCGAGAACCAAGACTTCCCGAAATCTTTGAATATTATATCGGACAAATGTTGAGCCCATTTCAATAATTCTATTGATTTACCATCTTGCGTTAATTTAAAATGGCGTCACGGCGCTTTTTTAGGTTGTTCTTATAATAGGCATTATTCTAAGGTCATTGTTTAAATTTGTCAAAAGGAAGGGATCTCACATCAAAGTCTTCCGCCTTACGCCTTTTTCCCCAAGATCATAATATGATGGTGAGATTTAAAGCTAGAAAAATAATTGATGAGTTCAAGATGACGGATTATGGCGCATCCGAATTGTAAATGTGATTCGTCAAATTCAGAGGGATTATTTGCTATAACTGATCTTTTACACACTATAGCTGGTCGTATTAGGTCAATTGCTGAGTTTATTTGCATAATCTTCGACAGACAAAATAATGGTTACATAATGGTTACTATGCCTACCTTAAACCCTACACAACATGCAACTATTTCATCTTGGATAGAAATTCATAACAATTAGTACCGTAAATAATATAGAGTTTTATCCATTTTTAACCTCATCTAACACAAGAATGACCCTCAAATGACAATAATTCCAATAATTAACGTTTTGACAACCTTAAGATCAAAACGCAACTAAGTCAGCGTTGTAACTCATTTATAACAAACCGTACGGTGGATGTTAATTTATAAAAGATTTGCATTTATTTTTTACCTAAACATTGCCCCAGAATAAATTTAATTTAATAATTAACCTATTTATCTATGCCTACCATAAACAACTAATTCATCTTCGATACCCATTCGTGATAATTGGTACGATGGATATTATAACTGATTTGTACTCATTTTTGACCTCATTCGAAAAAACGCGACGACCAAAAGTGACTCAAAATGAGCTTAAATTCTCAAAATCAGGGTGGTACCCCCTTCTATCTTGATCCCTACCACACAAAGAACTAATTTAGCATGAGCATCCATTTCTAACAAAAATGCCATCAAAACTTCTTTAAAGCGTTTTTGATTGGAGCGATATAGAAGAGGTGAGAAAAGTGACGACTAAAAAGCAACCATATGATTGCACAGGAAAGCTTCCCTTAGTACCTCACAATCAGATCCGCGAATACTGTGGATTCTCGGACGTAACATTAGTAACTAACACTGGCTTAAGCGAAATTAGATACAACTAGAGGTTCCGCTTTGACCCTTGGGTTGCCGCTCCGGCATGAAGCCTATGCTGGTTGTTTTTTTAAGCAAAAACATACGTCTCCCCCAACCTCCCACCTTGCGTTGAGTGGGCACATTATTTAAGGGAAAGTGCTATAAAATTAATGTAGAAATAAGTGTCAAGTAGTTCTCCTGATATCTTGCCGACAAGGTCTGTATATACATGTACAATTAGATGAATGGATGGACGGACAATGGACAAGGATAAATGCACGCACAAACCAAAATCTAATCAAATGAGGGGGCTATTCCAATGAACCTTCCAAGTTTGGTGAAATTCTGTTCAGTAGTTCTCAAGATATCTTGCACACAAGGCCTGTATATACATGTACATGAAGATGGACGGACGGACGGACGGACGATGGACACGGATGAATGCACACACACACACCAAAACCTAAACAAATGAGAGGCTATCCCAATGAAGCTTCCATCCAAGTTTGGTGAAATTCCGTCCAGTAGTTTCAAGATATCTTGCAGACAAGGCCTGTATATACATGTACAAGTAGATGGACGGACACCAAACACGGATGAATGCACGCACACACACCAAAACCTAATCAAATGAGGGGGCTATCCCACTGAAGCTTCTGTCCAAGTTTGGTGAAATTCCGTCCAATAGTTCTCAAGATATCTTGCAGACAAGGCATATACATGTACAAGTAGATGGATGGACGGACGCCGGACACGGATGAATGCACACACACACACACCAAAACCTAATCAACTGACGGGGCTATCCCACTGAAGCTTCCATCCAAGTTTGGTGAAATTCCGTCCAGTAGTTCTCAAGATATCTTGCAGACAAGGCCTGTATATACATGTACAAGTAGATGGACGGGTGGACGGACACCGGGCACGGATGAATGCACACACACACACCAAAACCTAATCAAATGACGGGGCTATCCCAATGAAGCTTCCATCCAAGTTTGGTGAAATTCCATCCAGTTGTTCTCAAGATATCTTGCAGACAAGGCCTGTATATACATGTACCAGTAGATGGACGGACGGACGGACACCGGACACGGATGAATGCACACACACACACCAAAACCTAATCAAATGGGGGGGCTATCCCAATGAAGCTTCCATCCAAGTTTGGTGAAATTCCATCCAGTTGTTCTCAAGATATCTTGCAGACAAGGCCTGTATATACATGTACCAGTAGACAGACGGACGGACAGACACCGGACACGGATGAATGCACGCCCACACACCAAAACCTAATCAAATGAGGGGGCTATCCCACTGAAGCTTCTATCCAAGTTTGAGGGAATTCCGTCCAGTAGTTCTCAAGATATCTTGCAGACAAGGCCTGTATATACATGTACCAGTAGATGGACGGACGGACACCGGACACGGATGAATGCACACACACACACCAAAACCTAATCAAATGGGGGGGGCTATCCCAATGAAGCTTCCATCCAAGTTTGGTGAAATTCCATCCAGTTGTTCTCAAGATATCTTGCAGACAAGGCCTGTATATACATGTACCAGTAGATAGACGGACGGACGGACACCGGACACGGATGAATGCACGCCCACACACCAAAACCTAATCAAATGAGGGGGCTATCCCACTGAAGCTTCTATCCAAGTTTGAGGGAATTTCGTCCAGTAGTTCTCAAGATATCTTGCAGACAAGGCCTGTATATACATGTACCAGTAGATGGATGGACGGACGGACACCGGACACGGATGAATGCACACACACACACCAAAACCTAATCAAATGGGGGGCTATCCCAATGAAGCTTCCATCCAAGTTTGGTGAAATTCCATCCAGTAGTTCTCAAGATATCTTGCAGACAAGGTAAGGGGACGGACAGACAGACATCCATCCAGACAGACATCCAGACAGACATCCATCCAACCAGACAGACAGCACAAACACTAGATGTCTCCCCCCAACATAGTTGGGAGAGACATAATAACTCGGGAGCTGTGATGATAGATCAGTCCAAACAAATAAACACATCTGGTGTTAAAGGTGAAATGCAAAGGTAATAAAAGTAAGAAAAAAGCATTTCCCTTTCCTTTTTATGATGATAATAAATTATACAGCCATCAATGAACAATATCTGGTGATAAGTTTTATTTTTTAAAGAGAAATAAAACACGTGTATGATCAGCGGCTTGAAAACAGTGCATCGCTTATTTCCCCTTGATTCGGAGCTTTTCCACCAGAGGTTGTGACGTCATAGTTGAGCCACACTAAAAAAATGGCGGCTAACATGAATGTAGACAGCGACAGCGATGCGGAGGAATTTTCTTACACTTCTTCCTCTTCTTCTGAAGAGGAATTAAGAAAAATTCACGGCAATGGTTAGTGCAGGGGTGCCCCTGCCTTATCAACACGAACCTATTGTGAACAAAGAACCAGCAGACAACGATAGGATCAGCGACACTGCAGGGGCCGTGGGCGACAGTCATACCGAGAGAATCGGAAATACAGATTGGTAAATTCCGACTTTTTCTTTTATCCCCCGTAGCGAATGATGACCAACCTGTTAGTGCGTTTCAGTGAACGTAAATGACACAAGCAAGGGCTTCGTGAGCAATAGTCTAGCTTATCTATGTGAGCTATTTCCATACAATGCAATGCAGCTACATCATGTTGTGCAGGTCCCACTGCTACGTCACGTATCGCAGAGGTAATCATATACGGATCGAAATTTCGATAATAATACAGCGTTACATTTTTTAGTTTTTAACTTTATTAGGCTTAAGCAAATGTTTTAAAACTGAAATGAAATTAATATACACATTATTTCTCCAATCTTACTGCAAATATCAAGTGATTTAGACGAACCTTTGCATTTCACCTTTAATGGATGAGCATCGAGGACACTCCTCAATAGAGTAAACGATCCAATATGGGATAAACCTGGTGAATGCAAGCATACCCAGAAAAGCCAACCTGTAATGCCCGACGTCGTACGGGTTAAATTAACCACCAAAACAAGAAACCCACATCTATTTGTCGAAAGACCTGACAGAGGGCGGGCCTCGGGGACTAACAGTCCACCAGCAGAATCCTACCATATACAGGTAATAAATTGGAGCGATATGCAAGATGTCCTTGGTCGTCCTTTGATGTCCTTGTTCGATCGTAGTCACAAGCCCACGACTATATATTTAGATTGAGTAATATCGAACAAATGTATTTTTTTAACAAAAATTGGAACAATTTGGCACGAACAATTTTAATAAATTATGAAAAACGGAAAAATTCTGGGAATTATTAAATTTCATGAATAAATTTAAGAAACAAATCAATCAGTTGTTTTCTAGTAGAATTAGGAAAACTAAAAAATGGGAAAAATGAGTGGACAACTTCGTTATCATTGAAGTATTTTGCGCTATTGTACTTAACGTTACTATTTAAGAACAGGATAAGACTTATTTACGAAAAAAATGCTTGTTATTTCATTCTATTTATTTCCCTGATTATTATTGTTCCGAATCAGTCCACTTTAGGAATAAGTCTATTGGGCCCCTGTCCAGAAGTACTCCTTCCCATAAGGGCTCCTGTCCGCACTCCAGTGTTACAGATTGTAGCTATATGACTGTTAAGTTCAGAAAATCGAAGTTGATTCTATAGAGAAACTTCACAACATGTTTACATGGCATATTAAAACCATCATCAGTCAGGGATTTTCAACAGTGCGATCGCTCACTTCGATTTGTTTTTATATTTTACCGATCTGGACCAATAGTGCTGCAGGAATCAGAATTTGGTCAGTTCCCCAAGCTGCAGATAACGTCTAGTCGTCTGCATAATGATGCAATCTGGACACTGACAGAAAGTTAAAACGATTATTTGCGGAAGCAATGAAAAGTGACGGACCCAGTTTAGATCCCCAGATGAAATCCTTTCGAGATTTTTTTTAGATTTTTGAGATTTTTTTATGAGGAGTAACCCCAAAGTTCATTTGCTCCGATTAAATGCAACATCGAAAGGGTGGTGGAAAAGCATGCCGGCGTACTGACAAGCAGTCATATGATCCCGCAACCATACGGACTGCATATTTCTAAAAACATTACAGGAACCAAAAGTTATCCCTGGGATGATTTGTATCCCATCCACGCTTTTATTGTAGCTGTTCATGTGGACATCTTGAATGACATTTGAGAAGTGTTAGATAAAAAACATTCAGAGCGATGATGTTTTTGTCCTGTCAGGCCATCTGATGGAGAATGATGAACTATATGACCACCAGATAGAAAAAACGGCCCAAAACGAGACAGGAATTACTTATTCACAACAAAGGACACAAAACTACAATAGCAACGATGACCTTTCACAAAATCAAGTGACAATTTAACCTGAGAAAACAATTATATTCCCGCAGTTTTTAATGCCAGATGTCAAATACAGGGTATATAAGTGAGAGCCTATCCATATATACAACGTATACGTGTTTCATAGGACATGGCGAGACATTACTAAAGCACCATAGTCAAAATACACCACGTTATATGTATGAAATAAATGAAGAGTTTAACAATGCGCTAAGTATTGCCTAAAATACTGAATTTACAGTACTGAATACTGAATTTAGCCGTTTCGACCGATAGCCACCCCCGCCCCGGTGAGCAGACTTGGTTCGTTTACGGCTGGCTCTTGCAAAAAGTTAAGTAGTCCTTGCTTTAATTCATCTATTTAACATGGTGGGTCCTTACTCCACCACGTAGTTTGAAGGTACGCACCACTCTTTCTGTTCCAATGTTTTTGTCACAGAAGTTATTAGGCATATTGAACAAATTATTTTGCAGGAGGGAAAACATTCCGTTGCTAGTCACAAGATAGTGCCATTTCTCAACGTTTTCGTATTTAAGCTGTTCAAGGGTACATGGATTTATGCTTAACATGTGGGCCAACTTCCATTGGACCTATTACATTCAGTCATCATGATTTGACAAAATACACAGAATTAGATTGCATATAGCGTCTGTTGATTTCATTGCACACATGGATGCGTGTTATACATGCACAGCTTGGTGTGTCACAGTCACAGCTTTGTGTATAACAATCACAGCTTTGTGTATGACGGTCACAGCTTGGTGTTCGACAGTCACAGCTTGGTATCCGACAGTCACAGCTTGGTATCCGACAGTCACAGCTTGGTATCTCACAATCATGGTGTCTCACAGACACAGATTGCTGTATCACAGCCACAGCTTGGTGTCCCTCAGTTGTTTTGGTGTTTGTTTCATTTTCATCATTGTCACTACGTGAATAAATGGTGTACATTTTGTCTGGGCGGGGTAGGCCTACACATTCGCACGGCCCCCACCCTTCCACTCCAAACACGGTTAAATAATTCTGACTACATCCCCAGCTTCTCCCATCCTCCTCAAGTAAGACCTGTCCTTATGCGATTCTAGGGCCCCTTGGTCATTTCTACAATCGTATTGTAACCCTATTATTGGATGTAAGACGGTCGATGGGATTACTAACACATTCCGTCTGTCCACTTTATCACAACGCTCTCCTTCGTTTCACTTGGGCAAATAACTTCACTATTGAGATAGGGCTTTAAACATTTACCGGTTATGGATAACATGTTTGCCTTAAACAAACTTTTATCGACTTCTGCCTTCAGCGGCTGGCATTGTTTTCCCCTATATGTCAGAGAAGGCAGGAAAGGATACTGTAAATGCGATCAACGTCTAAGTTACAA